>PPHD01002042.1:13491-38247 GCA_002909625.1 Bambusicola thoracicus | reverse complement strand
TTATTTATTTATTTATTTTTGTTTACATAAATAGGGCGATGAAGACTTAAGTTGATGTTGAAGATTATTTGTTATCAGCAACTAACTTGCAGGGTTTTAAACAAAACCCTTACACGTCTAGCACCATTATTACTGCAAAAAATGTGGCACTGTTGACTGGCACAGAAGATGACCAGCCTTAGTCCGTAATTTGTAGCTAATGCATGTTTGTATGCATTTTTGCACTTCTTTTGTAGGGTGAGTAGCAGTGATTGTGTTGGTTCCAGACAGGCGCTGCTGGGTTTGTGCACAGGAAAAACAGTGCTGCCCCTTCAGCTGCAAGTGCTGCTCAACTCATCTTACATAGCTTACACCGGAGAAAGTATCTGTAAGCACAACAGAGTGGAAAAGAATGAATACAGTGCACAGATTTCCTTGGAGAGTGAAAAAAAAAACACACCAGTTGGTGATACCTTGCTAAATCAAAACCTTAGTTATGTGGACAAGTGTTGGTGTCAATACAACAATTCAGATGGTGCTGGTCTGGTACCTGTGGTGGGGTAACCTGGGCTAAAGGCCTGACTCCCACCCAACTGCTCACTCACTCCCCTACCAGAAAGCTTTTGGATTGAGATAAGGGTACTGCTTACCAGTTGGTGCTATAGGCAAAGGGGACAGTGTGAAAGGTCTTTCTCCCCTCATCCATCAGGCTGGGCATCTCACTGTTGGAACTTGTCAAATTGGTCAAGCATGAGTCTGTTCAGGTTAGTGCATACCACTAACAGTGCTCAGTAGAGAAGTGTGTTAATGTATTTGTATCAGAGCCAGAAGAGTGAGGTCAGGGATTCCTTCCAGCAGTGACTCATCCTTTCTTGCCCTTTCCCTGATACAAGGGAGGGAGGTGGGCTGAGAAGTGGAAATAAGGAGACACTCATTCACAGGAGAGACTTGTTTGCTTTGACAGGGAAGCAGCATCACCAGACACAGTACCCTGGCTAGTTGTTCTACCTGGAAGTAAATCACTTCTTACTTAGAGATCAGTGCACTGACACAGTACGCATGATTTTAATAGCAGCTGCAAACACTAATGCTTCAGCACCATGCATACAATTATTTGCTATCACTTGAGTCAGCACTGCATTATGCCCTCCCAGTACCCTGGTCTCATCCCATACAGTGCCAATCACACACTGATATTCGGCTGGTGCTGAGCAATGGGTGCACACGCAGGGCTGGGCCAGGCTGCTTGGTAGGGCACTGTGGCTGCAGGGCAGGCTGGCCAGGCCACAGGTGGCTGACATAGTACATGTCTTGGGTGTGTGGGTTCACTCAGCACAGGAGATGCAGGCAACCTTCTATAAAACTGCAGCTCCTTAGTGGCTCTGAATCATTCTGAATATTTTGTTCTAATGACTGTAGTACCCCACATGGCTCTACTCCAAAGCTTGCCTAGCATGACAAGAAGCTGTTGAGTTATAAACACTCAGCTGTCTTTTGGTTGATGTAAGCGGCCCTGAGGCAAGATGTCTGTTCCATGGTGCAGGCAGTGTGACTCCACGCTGAGTTCAAAGAGAAGGCATGGAGCTGTGCTGGCTATGGACCTTCATCTCAAGACAGCTGTAATAATAATATGTGTGCCTGTGTTGGTGAGACATGAAAGTATGTAGTGCTGTACCGCAGGATACTCTTTCAAAATGTAGCATGAATGTGGCTGTTGTGGACGAAAGAAGGCTGGAACTTCTCCAGCCTGGATGTGACAGGGGCCTGCCTACCAGCCTAGGCACTGACATGTTCACCTCAACAGAGTCAGTATGTGTGTAGCCAGGTTGAAATTTGTATAGATTTCTGCACTTAAACTCCCACAAAAGATGTCACAATATCTGACTACTTGGGTATATCTATTGATATGCCTATCCTAACTTTTGTTTCCAAATAATACTCCTTGTACACACTTGAGCAATGGTGGTATCTCTTGAGATACCAGGATACAAATTATATGAGAATAGAAATATAAATTGTGCTAGCTGAGACATAATTTTAAAAGAGTTTACTGTCAAATAAAGTATAAAACAACAAGGTTATTAACAACTCAATGAACCCAGTAGCAGTTATTATGGAAACTTTCAGGACTGAAAGAGTATACTGTTAGAGCAGTGCTACTGACCAGCGTGTTCGTCTGGTGACAGAAATGTGCTAAGAAACATCAGAGAGAATGAGAAAAGAGAAAATGTAATAATAGTGAGTGACACCAGTCACTTCTATGGAAATGGAGAAGTCTTTCTCCAGGGCTTGATACAGAAACTTAATTAGTATAAACACTATAAATGACTTAAAAACTTTAAATGACTGTTGCTTAGAGCAAGTAATCATAGACCCCATAGGAAGAAAAGAACTCTTGGTGCATTTCCAAGCAGCCACTTAAAAAGCCACTCTTCAATAGTGGCACAAGTTCAATATCCAAAAAATGTGCAATGCTGAAGTATGAATAAAAAGGTATATAAAATGAACAAGTGTTCAAAAGGAACTTAAAAGGAGCAACTTTAAGGGTAGAAGCTTTCGAGGCTCATAGATCTTGTTTTAAAGTAATATAGTGAAAGCTCAGATGAGAACATATTTAAGATATCTCCTAAAACTCCTCCAGTGAGACATCATTTAGCAGATTTCAATGAATGAGTAGTTTTAAGAATGGTAAAATGCCGTCCTTTTTTAACCAGAGATGAGAATGAAGACCTATAAGGAGTCTATGGAGCTGACTAGAAAAGGAGATGTGAAAGGACACCTTATGCTTAAGGCATATAGTGGCACAATAAAACGAAGTACTTGCTTGCAGTAGAGTTCGTTAGAGGGAAACATACTAAAGGGTAAGCTGGTGGAAATGTCTCAGAGTCAGTGTTCTACAGGGTCCCATAAATTGCAATTGAAGCTGAAGTTGCAAAACGACTAACAGTGGTGTATGCTGAACTGGCTTTTCTGCAGTAAATATACTGGTAAATGTGATACGCCAAGGGAGAGGCACAATGCCTTTTTGTTGGAGGCAGATCATGCCACTGATGATTCGGCCAACATCACTGTGCTACTGTATTAATGGTCTTTGGGCTGATCACTCCTGAACGGTTCTGAGCAGGACCTCTGTCTTACGAAAGGATATAGTGAAAATAAAGAGGTATATTCTTAAAATATAAGGTATAAGGTATAATCTTAAAAATAATAATAATAATAATAATAATAATAATAAGGCAGTGCTCAATTTTCTAATGCAAGAACAAAGAAAGAACCCTACTGACCGATTTAGAAGGAGTTTAAACTCAAAACAAAGCAAGTAAACATAGTTTAATAGCGTAACTCATTGCCACAGGATGTTTTGAAAACTAGAAGGATAAATAAATGCCATTTGTACAAATGTTATTACAGATGTTATTGTACAAATTCATGTAAGAAAGGTCCAGAAATAGCTATTAAAAATAGTGACATGCACATGGTTTTCAGTTGAGGAAATTCATAAGCTATGGACCACTGGAAGTTGGAAGTATTCATGCTAAAAATATTCATAAAAGTAGCATATTATATTTAATTACTTTCTTATTTTGTCCAAGTATGTGTTATGGATCTTGCTCGTCACGAGTGAGTAGACTGGGTGGATCTCTGATGAAGTGCATTTTTACGTTTACAAGTGATGACATGTACTTGTTATTTTTTAGCCAAAATAACTTAATGACAATTTGTGCGATAATGTGACTGTTACCACTTTTCATCTTAAAAAAAAAAAAAACAACAAAAAAATTGGAAAATTGACAAACTGCACTCATGTGACAGTATCTAAAGTACTGAAATATAAATACAGTAGATACACTGGCAGAGTAGACATCATCTGTAACCAAAAGAAATATTGGTAAAGTTTCATCCTATCAGATGGAGTTAATTGTGCATCTCCTACTGTTATTAATGTGAAAGTTTTAATTAGAGCATGGAAAGTGAGGGTTCTAGCACTGTCCTGCTGGAAGGTATCTCTAAGTTGTGAGCAAACACTCTGTGGAGTAATACTTCTCTATTCCACCTACAGGCATAACATACCACATATCCTCCATATGAACCAGAAAGTGTGTTTTATGGAATGCATATTCCCTGTGGTTGGTACTCTGTAGGATAGCACCAAGAAAAGCATTCCAAAGTTACGTATTATTGAGGTGTTGTAGCTCTCTTATACACAGCTTTCAGAGCAGGTGGTGTTCAGCTTCTTCAGCAGAGCCTACTTCCCAAATGTGATGGAAATCCAAAAACTGGAGGTAGGCCACAGGACGAGAGGCTTCTGTCGATACAATTATATAATATGCAAAATAAATTCAATACACAGATTCCTAGGATAAAATAAGCTGTTTTTCTTCTTGATGAGAAGCAAGAAATCAGTCTTCCAAGATTACTTATCCCAACACAACTGCTCTTTTTTTTTTTAAAGATACATTTTTATTTTGGTGCATTAGGAAACCAAGAGAAGAAGTAGACATAACAATGCATTTTGATTTCAGTGAAGCTGCCTGCTAGGAACAAAATTCCCATAAATATACAGAATTACAGAAAAGAAACACACTAAACCTCATTCAAATCTGACATGGTGAAATCCAGAAGAAAAAGGCTTTTACTGCGATTGCCAGAAATTCAAGTTTCCCATTTTTCAGTAAGGCACACAATAAATGAACTGAGCATGCTTTATATTTCCCACGACTAGCAATTTTCTGTCTTTGGAAACTTTTAGTGGGAGGAGTTGAAAGGTGCTGTGGGAGGGACTAAAATTCGTACTGAAGTTTTGGCTTGAGAGAGGGAATTGTCAGAGTAGAAGATTTCTTCTGAGGTTTTTCTTTTTCTTTTCCCCTTCTTCCTCTTCTTCTTCTTTTTTTTTTTTTTTTTTTTATTTTTTTTATTTTCAGTTTAGGATGATAAGTATTCATGTTCTGATTCTTCTTATAATTCTGTTTTGGAATTATGATTGTCATATTATTCCCAGGATTGAAGAATGTGGACTTTCATGTTCTCAGGTAATCTCTTACTTGTTCTTTGCTATCTCTTAATATAATAGTTGTATGCTAATATAATAATTGTAAACAAAGCAATAAAGGAAAAATAAAAAAATATTTCAACTGTCCTGACCATTCACTTTATATTTCTGTCATTCAACATCAAGTATCCAAAGTGGCAATGATGACTGTTATAAGAAAATAAGAAATTGCTCCCTTTCCAGCTCTTGTTGTTGTTATTACCTTTAAAAATTTGACTTTTGTGTTTGGAAAAACTGATTTAATTTATATTAATTACTTTGGAGATTCGATTTTTACAACAGCAGTGGTGTCAAAGAGGTGACAGGAGGAGGAATGGGAGGTTGCAGAAATTGCTAATTTTGTTAGGCATATAGGAAACACGGATTTTCCTGTGAATAAATGGATTAAACTCGAGAAACAGTAAAACCTGTTTTTCATTTTCTGGAATGAATGTGACTGGACTATTGCACTTAATGACTTATGTATGTGTGCAAAATTGGAGTGTGGATTATACCATCGCTTCAAAAGCTTTGCATTCTGAATGCTTCCAAATATCCCCACAAAGGGGCAGTATAGGGACATTCTGCTTCTGTTGGCTTTCTGAAAGTTGAAGAATACAGTATGCGGAAAGATGTATCAGAAAATAAAATAATAGGATATAAATAACAGGCTATCTATCTGATATTTTCAGTCTGAGTAGGGAAGGATATCTCTGTAGTTGCTATGGAGAAGCAGAATTAATAGTATAAAAGAATTTGACTGAGTGCGGACTTCTGCTTGAAAATATCACAGTACTCTGCAGTCCCTGGGACATACTAAGCACTGTCTAAATGTGATGGTACTAGTTAGATATTGTCGGTATGTTACAGCAATTAACTCTATATTCTATATGTGTATTATAGGATGTATATGGAGTGAAGATGCTTATAAAACACTGGAGTTGCGAGGAAATAAACTCTCTATTTCAAATACTGCTTTATATTCCTAAGTTTAAATTCCATGCAGTCTCACCACATTTAGACATTGTTTTTAAAATAACAAAAGGTAGTCATCAGAGATCCATTTCTGGATGTACCTGAGCACTTTCCAGCAAATTATGTACTTTTGTGTGTAAAAGTGCGTGCATTTAAAAGAATTTATTCTCCGTGGTCTGCAACAATGAGTATTTTTAAAAGATCTGATCTAACTTTCTAATTTATTTCCCTGGAGAGTGGTTTACTCCCAGACTCAGAATGTGAAAAACAATAACAGCTTTTACTCTGGGGCCTTTGGAAGACATCCTTCTCTGTCGTATCTTAGGTATCTATTTTAGGAAGGCTGATTCACTAGCTGCCTAAGATGTTGACATAAAGAAAGGATCCCTTTCTTTGCCTTCCAGATATTGTCTTGCAACTTTTTCAGTGCTGAAGGTTGGATAAATGAGAAAGCTCTATTTCATTTTATTTTTTTCAATATACATGGAAAACACATTCTTTTCAGTGTAACAGAATCAAGTATAAAGCATAAACACCATTTGTGATGTTAAAAGATAGAATTCAGTTCATGTTCTGTATGTTATGTTTCTGCTAGTTGTATTCAGTAGAATCTTGAATGCATTAATGACTTTTTAAGACAAAAATGTTTTCTTTCTGGAAACAACAATGATCTCAACAGGACAAATTACTGCCAGCTTAGGATTTGCAATCCAGTGCAAAGCATTTGAGCATTTTGAACTCGAAGAGTCTCGTGACTCGGTTGTTAGAGAAAACTCCCTCTTCCTTTTCCATTGGAAGTAACATTAGTTTTTCTACATAAGCCATTACAATTCCATGGCTTCAGTCTTATTCCTACCTGAGCTACTTTAGAAAGCTGCAGTTTGTCTTCTCTGTAATTCACAACTCAGTGGTGTTTGTTGGAGCACTACCCAGGGGTTACAGTTAATCTGTCAGTGGTTGTCCAGTACATGCCTGCTGTCTTCTGCTATAGCACGCAGGTCTTAAGTTAGAGAATTAACTGAAGTTAATTGAATTAACTTCACTAGCAATTTCCTTAATGAGATAATGAGAAATTGTAATTTTAAAGGTATAAGATGCTTTCTATTGCTGTTATAAATGTATATTATAAACTTTTTTTTGTCCTTTACAAAATCTTCCCATAAGTCTGCATAGTGATTTTCTCTTCTGCAGTCAGCCTTGTGGTTGTACGGTTCCTCATAAAGCAATTGGGAAACAGAAAGCTTTTTCATTTTTTCTGCATTTTTCAAGCTGTGGGTATTGTCAGAGGGATTTTGAGCAGATTCAGGAGCTAAAAATGTTGACTTTGACCAGCAGACTAGACTTCAGAGTGACAGTGTCTCCTAAGTATTTGTAAGCAGTTTTGACCTCCTTGGATACTCATTAGCAAAGTAAGGCACTGGTTACACTTAGGAGGGAAATAGCGACTGAACTGTTTCGAGGTATGTTACCTAATAAAACGTTTACACTCAACTGTTCAGATTTTGGATCATATTGCAGCTTAAAGAATCATTCTTAGCTTAACAGGAGTATTCAGCAAGGCATTTTTGCACTGCCTTATACAATATCCAGGTACCATTACTGTAGCACAAATTACTTTATCCAGTATAGGAAAGGAGAAAACAAAAGATCACTTCATATTTATGCAAGTATTATGCAACCATGAAAATATACAATTGTGGTTGAATGATGGCAAAGGAACATATGAGTTTTCATTATGTATTGTGATTTTTTTCCTCTTCTTCTTCCTTATTTTAATGGCTTGTCTTTAATGCTTGCATTATATTCTGGTATTCAAAGGTTAACTACTATGGGCTTGGTCTTCAGACCTCACCCAAGAGCAAATACAACTATCAACCGTGATTCCCTGTAAAAGCACAGGGGAATCCCAGCCTGCAATTGATACTGTGTTTGTGCTCTGCTTGCTTTACAATCCACATTGTTTGCAGGCTGTACACAAAAGAACAAGCTTATGCCAAATTTGACTCAACAGCTGGTAAAGATCATGAGCACTACATTTTAAGAAAACGTTCCAGAAAACTATGAAATAGTATGTGTATTGTCTGTCTTTAAATGCAGCAACATTTCCAAAGTTTGCAAATAAAGAAGAAATGAATGAAGAAAAGAAACTGAATGTGGGATTTTCCTGCAACTATAAAGGTTATTGGCAGTAAATTTTTGATATAGCTGTTGCCTGTTCATGCTACTCATTGTGAAAATATGTAGTGTTTCTCGTCTGGATATTTATATCACAGATCAGACTGTTCTGACTGAATATTACACACTGCAAAACCAATGATATAATACAGCTCTCAGGCTACTAACTCAGCTGACATAAGTTGACATTCATTGTTTCTTGTCAAGGTAAGCAATTTGTATTTAAAAAGTAGTCTTAAGACTCTCAACAACGTACATGAGTATCTGGTATCTGGTTTTCTTGGACTGAGATATATGGTGGTTGAGTCACCATCCCTGGATGTGTGTAAAAACCATTTGGATGTGGTGCTCAGGGACATGATTTAGTGGAGGGTTGTTAGAGTTAGGGTACTGTGGTTAGGCTGCAGTTGAACTTGATGATCTTTGAGGTTCTTTTCAACCTGAGTAATTCTATGATTCTATGATTCTGTGAGCATGAAGACACAAGAATGGAAGAATCACGACGAGTGTTTTTGTGTGCGAAGGTATACCCAATGACTGGAAGACACACGTAAAAAATATGAAACATATCCTTTGCTAAAATCTGCTATTGTGCAGTGCAATCCATGAGGGCACACTGTTAACGGAAAGTCTGGGTTTTACATCCCTGCCTGTCATTGACTTATTTGTGTGGGCCTAGTCAAGTAATTTTACCTCTACAGTTTTCACAAGTACAAAATAGTGCTGACTTTCCTGTGTGATGTGTCTTAATTACATTTTTAAATTTGCTGCCTTAAATACTATAATTAAATACTAAGTTTTCATTAGTCAAAGAAGCCATAATTAAGCAGCTCTTGAATAACTGTAATAGAGTGATGTTAACCCATTTTTTTGCCTGCTCTGCTTGTAGTCAGGAGAGCTGCTGTGTAACAAGTTTATGTGACTTATGGTCTGTGTTTTACAGGATCAAAAATAGCTTGGCATTGGCAGGGGACTATTGGCTTTCACGTTTCCTGCTGTTTCCTGAGCGTTTGATTGGTTATCATCCCATTTCCTCACCCTGAGAAAAGAAGAGAGTCAGATACATGTACAAACAGGGACTTAATCTCTCAAATGTTCCTCATAGTTAGAGGATCTATTACCTCTTCTTTAGGAGAGGTGAAGATGGAGAAAGGTCTGCAGTTCAAAACTTGTAAAAAATGCAGCAGTAGCTCTTATTTTTTTCTTCTTCTTCTTCTCCTTCCTCAAGAACTCTGGGAAAAGGTTATAAGGTCTGGAAGGAGATGAGCCACTGCTGTAGCAAAAGCAAAGGCACTACAAACAGTCATGAAAGTTTGGGACACAAAACTAGCTGATTTTGAAACTGGACCTGACAAGGTGTCCTGAACTTCAAGTACAAGGCACTGCTACTTGTAATTTGGTCTGAATTGTGACTTCTAATCATAAAATCATGGAATGGTTTAAGTTGGAAGGGACTTCTAGAGGTCATCTTGTCCAACCCCTCTAACACCGAAAGGAGATTACCAGGACTATGTCCATTTGACTTTTGAATATCTCTGAGGAAGGAGATAATTTAGGCAGGATGAATTTTGCAGAGAGGTAGTAACTTGTTCTAGACAAGATTGTGTGACCTAGCTAAAATTCTTCCAGTGAAGTCAATAATTGGCTTAATTTGTAAATTTTCGGGAGCTGTTAGTACTGTACCTATTACTTTCTAATGTTTAGTTATACAGTTTTGTTCTCCTACTCTTGACAGAATGCCTGTGCTGGTGAGAGAATCAGGAGTGATCCAAAATGAGAAGAACTAAGAAGAGGTTTTAAATAATTCCTTTCTTAAAATAGTCTTTGATAATCTCCTGGATTTTTGATGTTTGCCCCAGCAGTGAGAAGCTCCCACACAGGTAGATAACTTGGACCAAGGGAAGGAGGTCAAAGTTTTCTATCACTGATTGAAAATCATTTGATTTTTGGGAGCCATGAATTCTCAGGTGCAGTGCTGTGGGTACCAAAATGTAAAAACCAGGAACCCACATTTAAAGTTGTATGTGTCATGTTACTGTCATCCTCAGAAGAGATGTCTTGTTTTATGCATCAATTTTGGCACAGGTCAATCATAAATTTATAAAACAGCCCAGGCCAGATCCAACTTTTTTGAGCAAGGGAGCTTGAATGAGATTCTAGTACCCTGTCCAATTGCATCTTAAAATCCTCCAATGGCTGATGACTCCATCCTGTTCCTGTGTAGGTTGTTGTAGTGATTTGTTGTTCTTTCTTTGAAAAATTTATTTCATATATAAAGAACAAACCTTTCCCAGTAAAACTTGTTCCTGTTGTCCTTTTGCTTCCCCATGTGGCTTCTTGTGAGGAAAGAGCCTCTGTCATCTTTATAGCCATATTTTAAGTCCTGGGAAACTATGGAGATGTCACTCCTGAGACTTCTTTTCTCCAACTAACTCCTTCAGTGTTTCCTTGTCGGATAAGTTTTCCAGTCATTTGATCATCTTCATAAGTGTTTTTATAGCACTTTTCTACTTTCAAGAAAACTTATTTATTTGTAAAACATTTTTTCCTTCAATTTTGATAACACTTATTGGATGGTTTTTGAAGATCAATCCATTATTTGTCTTCTTAAAAGTTTAGATAAAACACAAACCAGAAAATGTTCCTGAACAGTGGCACATGGCAGAGGAGGTTCAAGAGTAGCTCTGAACTACTTGGCTAGGAATGATCACAGAACCAGTGAATTCATATATACTCAGCTGGTTCATCATATCCCTTAGTCTGCCTTCACAGCTATCTGATTTTGCTGGGCTTGGATTTTGTGCAGTTGTGAATGATCTGGAAAGTCACAGTGGCTAATAATGCACTCTAGTAGATTGCCTATGGAGCTTGTAGAAATCTCCTCACATGCTAGGCATATATCTCTCAGATAAAGGTCATTTTTCCTAAGGCAGAAGTGCTGAGGAGAAGGCATCTTGAATTCTTTTCTAACCGTAGTATCTCTACCTTTGTGTGCAATTTTGTCTTTTGGGGGATCTAAAGATGATCATATTCAAGTCATATTTAACTTACTGCTTTGAAACAGTCAATAGAGCCAAAGACCTGTTTTCATGTACTGTACATGCTGTACTTTCAGTATGCAAAATATGGGACTTGCAATTTCATTCAGGAAGTGTCTGTGCAAAAATGAACAAAGCTTAAGTTTCACTTAGCTAGTAATCAGTGGCCCTTTCTCCTGCAGGAAAGTGTTTCAGATTAGTTACTTTGAATATGTGTGGTAAGTTTCAATACCTTCTGGAAAACTGATTGTCTTGGAGTTGTCTCTACTTGCCTACATATTTTCAGAAAGTATGAATCATATAAACACCGCTGTACAATACTAGATGTGCATTCATTGTCTTTTCTTGGAAAAACATTGAGGAAATAGAATTTATTAAAACTGTCTCCAATTCTGTTTTTCCCTTTCATTCCTATATATGAAAACTTCCTTGATCTTTCTCCTACTTCCTCATCTCCCTGACCTGCTGTTCTTTCTTCTGTGACGGTAATGACAGATTTTTCCATTGCTTTTAAAATATTAATATATTTGTATTATGATTTTCCTTCTTTCTACTTTGTTTTCTTTTTTTAATTTTAGCAATTCTCATTGGAGTATCAAGCTTAATGCTGAATTTTGATCAGCAGCGTATGTTCTTTTAATTTTGTCTCCTTGATTTTCGCATATTATTTTTCTGTAGGATATCATACAATGGCTTGGGTTGGAAAGGACCTCAAGGATCATCAAGCTCACGTGCAGGGCCACCAATCTCCATGTCTAATACTAGACCAGGCTAGATAGGATATAGAATACAGTTTTAGATCTTGGTCACATCTATGTTAGCATCTAGTCTGCTTTTGTAGCTTATTTTCTCATCCGCTTTGGAGAAAAAGTAAGACATACACTTTTTAGGAAAATGTGAGGCATAGGTTGTTTTTAGTGAGCAAAGGCTATCATTAAAAATGAGATATAGGGTGAAGAAGCATAGGAAGGTACTGAACCCTGGTGGGTTCATTAAGCTGAGGCCACACCCAGGAATCATTGCTGCCTCTAAGGACAACTACATGATCAGGAAAGTCAAGTGAAACAATGCTGTTGTTGTAAAGCTGGTGGAATCCTTCCTCTCTGGAACCATTGCTTTTGAACCTCTGCCACCTCTAATTGGACCTGTGCTAACTTTAGCAACTACTGATTCACAACAAAGTTGAACTAGATGATTAGTCCTTAGTTGTTTTTTTTTTTTTTAAACGTCTTCCCCTAAATTGAGTTAGCTGTGTAAAAGTGAAATAGACTAGGTAATGGCTTTTAAAGTAATTATTATTTTAAAAAATATTTTATATGATTTATTCTTCCTTAGAATTTCCATTTTCATTTCTTTGTTGATTGTCTCAAATTGCAGATCTTTCAACTGAAATGCCCATTCTAGATATTTTCTTTAGGGTTTTTCAACACAGCTAACTCTTTCAGGGGAAGACTGCTTTGGCTTTTGTTACTCCTGGCAATATAAGCAGGGAATCTGGTATGAATTTTTTGATGTGGATTAAGACTTTCAGGTGCCATAAAAATATAAATTACTCTTCAGAGAATAAGTCCTCTCTCTCCAAAATCTTCAAGTGTACAACAGCAAAAAGGTTTTCATCTATGTATGCTAAGACAACTTTCCTTTCTCTGTTACGGTTAGAGTGTTTCTGTAACTCAAACAAGCACAATCAGAGCTAGTCAGATATCTTTATCATGAACTCCATAATGGAAGTGTTTCCTTAACTGATAATATGGCACCAAGGAGGAATGCAGACTTCTCAGGATTGCCATCTGAGACTACTCTACCGCTGCTTCTAACATGGCCTGAGGGATCATTTGCATGACCTTACATCCTTACACAACAACATAACAAGCTAAGGCTAGAATAATAACAAAATCAACATTAAAATTTTTTTCTTTCCAGGAAGAACTGTAATTGGAGGTACTCCTAAGTTTATTTCAGTTTCAAATTTTTCTGTGTCTAAGGACAAGAGAGAGAAATACCATATTTGTGAAAGCTGCGACCAACAGAAGCATGTTCCTATGTTTTTCTCCATGGTTTTGATGTGTGCCTTAGACCTGATATGTGACTTCTGAAGTCTTGAAACTTTTGTCTGTAGGATTCTGATGCATTCTGTAATCCGACTCATTTTCCGTATTTCTAGGTTATTAAATGCAGGCCAAATGGAAATTGTGAGACAGCATTAAATATCTTCTAAGACAATATGAGAAACCTGAATGTTCAGTATCATGATGCCCCATGTAAGCCAAAGTAAGAAGCTAAGCACAAGCTTAATCTGAACTCTAATCTCTGGAGCACACACCTCAGATTAGGAGCCTCCACACTTGAGTTAGGAGCTAGAGTTTGGTGTTCTCTCTTTAGAGTAGCTTCTGAGTTCCACTCCTCCAAAGTTTGAGGTTTTCTTTTTGTTTTGTTTTCCTGGTGATAATGGAAATAACCTTTGAAGTAAGAAACAGATCTTGCAATTGAATGATGATAGCACTCAATTTTAAAAATTACCCCTTCTCTTCCATGTTCATCTCTCAAACCATCAATTTTTTTTGTTTCATACAGTATCATTGCTTTGATAGGAGGCCTGGGAAACTTTTGTTTACTGAGGAAGCATTGCAAAAAGAGAACTTGTGTAAGGTTAGAACTTCAGGCTATGGAAGCTGTTGAACTTGGCTACCTCTTGAGGTCAGGCTTTGAACAGCCACAGTACAGCAGCTGGAACATACCCTTGTTCTGGTTATCTTCTCCAGCACTTCCATTTTGGAAGAGAAGCTACACCTGACCTTTAATTTGATTTCTGTTTAATCTCCTCCAGCCACCTGCTGCACTGGGGACATGGGTGCCTCACAAGTGGGTGTCTGCTTTGTCATGAGGTAGATACCATTCCAGCTCAGTTCTGATCATGAGCTACATACCAAGGCTTAAGCATCCAGGGAGCTTTCAGATCAGAAAGACAGGTGCCTGTAGGGTTTGGCAGCAATTAATAGGGTATTACAGATCATGGTGTTTGGTTGTGATTGCTACAGCTTTCTTAAGTGATGTTTCAGGTACCTGAATCCTCTTTTAGATTTGGGCCACAAAACTGACCTAATCTTATTTTGCAAATTACTACATTTCCCTACCAGTAGTAATGCAAAATCCACAAAGAGAAATTTCTTAGTTGGAAATGGTGCTAGTGGCACCTTTCTCATTGGTAGAGCTAAAGTTTGTATACACAAAGAGTTTCTACCACATTTAAATCTGAATCAAAGTTCATTAAAAAGCATGGAAGGAGTTTCAGTGACTTTCAAAGTTTTGAAGTTAAAACTATCAGTTCTTCAGTTTGTGAATGTGAGCAGGATGGTATTTATAATTTGTAAAGTCCACAGTCCGTCCTTCCTTCCTTCCTTCCTTCCTTCCTTCCTTCCTTCCTTCTTTCACTTTTTTCCTTTCCTGTGGCAATCTCACTACCCACTGGTTCCAGTCACTTCTCAGTGCTGTTTGTGCTGCTGAGGGATCTGCTGTAAACTTTTCTTGTAGCCTCTTCTGGGCTACAGAGATCATTATTCCATCCAAACCTTCAAGTACTGGACACCAATGGATGTCTAAAGAGGTTGTAGAACCTACATCATAGAGTTTTTCAAGAAATGGGCAAATCCATGTCTGATTTGGTCTGGTATTGATCACAGTACTTCTTCTAGCAGGAGGGTTGGCTTGGTGACCTACAGAGACTCTTTCTGCCCAAAATTTCCTTGATTCCATTTTATCAACCTCTTTATGCGAAATCCAGTCATTCACTGAAATAACCATTGATGCTATGTTAGATTGTCCCTGTCTCATTTTTAGACTGGAAGTGCTGATTTGGTAGATTAGTTGTCCTTTCAAGTAGCTGAGTGGTCTGAAATTTTTGACACTTTGTGTATGGGATGGTGCTGATTTACACCAGCTGAGAGTATGGCATTCAAAGTGCACTGTAATTTTACTTTGTCTATTGTATGCAGTTCTGTTTTGTTAACAACTTGTTTTAATGCTTGTTTTAATGTTTTAGGAAACATGACATGAAAATGGTTTTATTTATTTATTTATTTATTTTTTGTTTTTATTTCTAAAAAAAAAAAGCGAAGTTAGAGCATGCTGTTGCTTGAAGCAAACTCCGTTTCCAGTCCTGGAGCTGAAGCTCACAATGGATCAGGCAGCTTTTATTTCAGACTGTCATAGCTCCCTTTGGTCCAATAATTTTAAAAACAAGTGTTTTCTTTTTAAGTCCTTTTTGTATCACAGGATTATTTTTATGTACAGTTCACTTAAACAATGTACAAGTTGGGAATATTCCTCCCAGTTGTGAGACCTCAATATATGGTTGTTTTGACTGGAGATTCAGTTATAGGATGAATGCATGCCTCTGCAAAGAGTTCCCAGAGATACAACTACTGCGCTGCTAAATTCTTTCACTTGTTCTGTCCTGCAAAAGGGAGACAGCTAAAGGTCAGTGGAAGTTATATGCTGCATGCCATACGTGTGGCACATATGGGAACAGGATTCCTCTGCATTGGTACAAAGCTTGAGGAAGCGTATGCTGTCTTGAAGACACAGATTTCTGTTGTACCTGAATAGTAGCAAATAAACACAAACCTAAGAGTCCTGAAGAACTTATGTTAGTCATATATGTTATCAAAATACTCATACACTGTAAGGGAAACATTGACTTTCAGGCAACAAGTTGTACTGTTGGACATGGGACAACTCTTACCAAAAGGTGTGTGGCCTCATCAGCCCTGGTGCTGAACTTAATATCCTACTTCTCAGCTGTGCTTGCCCTCTCAGTTTCTACACTGCACTAATGTGATGGTTTTTTTCAGTTTGGACTACATGTAAAGAGAGTAATTTCTGCTCAGAGCTGGATGATACATACTCATGACTCAGAAATGCTTTGTTTTTTATAGTTCTATAATAAAATTCATCTATTAGATACTCTTGTAGAAATAGTAGTGCAAAGTAGTCCAAAACAATGCTTCACTGTAAGTTCTAATGCCTATTTCTTTTCTGCTTGGACATCAGTCCAATTGTTTTCTTCTATGATTGCGTAGCTGCTGTCATTATATGCCATTCACGTGTATCTGATTACCACACTGTCAGTAAAAGTTGAAGAACAACCTTGTGGTTTGCCTGAAAGATAGTTTTACCTTGGCAATGAAAGTAATTACAGATGACATCAAAACAAACACAGATGCTCCTTTTGAGAAAAGGTCTCTTGGGGACAGTGCATCAGTAGAACTAACCAAATCCATAGCAGTTCTAAATGTTCATATTATGTGTATTAATTGTTATAATTCCTCTAGTTCTCAGTAAATATTATAATTGATTCAATTGCTAAGTGTGTTCTGTAGGTAAATTATTTTTCATTTTCACTCGTTAAGTAACATACTCTTTTGCATAAGTATATGGCTTTGATGCAATTAAGATTTTTTTTAGTGGCACAGGAGTCATTATGTTATGATTTCTCTTAAAGTAAAGGATTCTGTTTCCTACATTTGGTGAGATAAATACAGGGGTGATCTTTATACCTGTCTTAAAACAAAATGAAAAAAGTGTGAGAAAAATTCCCTGAGGTTTCAGTTCTCACCATCATGAAGGGTATGTAAAATGCAAAGTTATTATCTCCTTCATGTATGAAAACAACTCTGGGAAAAACTACAGTATATGCAGTTGTTTCTATCCACAAAGTTTTCCCTAGATGATTTGGATATGAACATTTTTGTAAGAAATTATTGTTATGTGTTGAAAGTCTAAGATCATGATACAGCTCTTAATTTTCTCTTTTTCCATCCAGGGGCTGTCTACCCTCAAAGACCTTTTTCCTCATGAAAGTGACTGAAATCACATTAGCATTTCCGGGTTTTTCATTAGAGACCTTGACAAATCAATCAGAACTTTTAAAAGTCCAGCATCTGTAGGCTCTTTCCTCCACAAAGTTAATGGGATAAGCAGATAGAGAAAGGAAAGGTTGGTGGTGGATTTCTTACATGGGAAGGGGTAAATAGTAAATATAATCTCTGTATTGCAGGATAGCCATCAATATGACATGGCTAAGACAAAGAATATTACCATTTTACAAGACATCCAATAAACCCTTGTGGAAAACTTTTCAGAACTGTACATGGCTCTGCTCACCATATTAGGAATAAAGTAGAGTAGAGTAGAGTAGAGTAGAGTAGAGTAGAACAGAACAGAGTAGAGTAGAGTAGAGTAGAACAGAACAGAACAGAACAGAACAGAACAGAACAGAACAGAATAGAATAGAATAGAATAGAATAGAATAGAATAGAATAAATTCTTCAAAGGTCATCTAGTCCAATTGTTTGATCTCAGGTAAGATGTGTTAACATAGGCATGAAAAGAAGGAAAAGCTATTTTATTAGAGGAGGATAAATGAGCTTGGCTCTCATAGCCTTGCAAAACAAAATCTGAGAAAAGTTAAATTACTGGCTGCAGATAAATGGAAAGTAAATTCCAGGGTGGAAAGCATCTATGTAAGTGAAAAGCTGACAAACACAATCAGAAATCAATGCAAACTAACCATTATTGTATTTACCTTAGAAAATAAAAGTTTTGTTGCTGTCAGTGAACAGAGCTTCTGGAAAAGCCTTGACATTGGAATAGTACAGGTCAAAACCTGATTTTAAATGCTTTTGAAAGGGATTAGATGACTTGGCACTTGTGGTTATCAAGGGACTAGACCCAGTGGTCTGTAATATCTTTTCTAATTCTGCATAGAATAAGATGAATTCGAGCAGAGCAACCTCTCTTGACTGAGGAGCTTGTCTGGATTCATCAACCTCATGAGCTTTTTGGTTACAATTTGAGCACCTGTTTTTGCAAGACCCTGTGCTGTAAGACTACATACAGCCTCATGCTTGCTTTTTATGGCAATTAAAGAATAGAAATTACTGAGGGAAACTTCATAAAATGGTTATGTTCCTTTTTCTCTCCTCTCTGATAATTTTGCTTTAGGTAGAAGTGTACATAATAGCTTTGCCACTGAGAAACTCTCAAGAGATTTATTTTACTTTCCCTGACATTAACGCAGACATTTTGAAAGACTGAATGTTCAGTGTCTGACAGCCTGGCCCAAATGATGATCAAAATACATTTTAAAGCCTTTTCAGTCATTTTACCACTCTTTTTGGAATTGTGGAAGAGCTGCCATGAGCTCTTCTATGAGCCAGATATAGCAGAGTTAGTGAACATACTAGGAAACAAAATTTACCTTAGACTGTTTCCTGTGTTGACAGAACATTCAGGGAAGAATTTCTACAGTTCTTCTTTTGCTTCTGTGCCTGGAGGTATAAAAGGAAGTGGGAAGTAGGTCTAATCTTTGTTTCTTTTCCTCAGCAATTTTATTTCATGATGAAAGAACTCCCTGAGCCCTCAAATCCAAATCTTCCTCTGCCAATTTTACTTTCTGCTCTACAGTCTTTAAGAGCACAATGTGCTATTACAGTTGAATTAGATTGAGAAGTTGCTGTGCTAGCTAAAAAGTTGGCACCACACCTCCTATTCAGAATGATGCATATTGGTGGTGTCTGTTCAGATAACCTCTAGCTACAGTTGAGTAATACCACAAGTGGGGAAAACCCTAGAGAAATAGGAAAATCCCTAACTGTTTGTGCATTGTGTAAGTGTATTTTGCTTAGGCTCTTTGCCAAAGCAGATATGAATCAGAGATGCTCTCTGTATTGCACTAAATTGTACCATCATGTTCAAGATTTCATTTTTGCATAAAAGACACCCACAGCATTTGTGAAAGGAGAAGAAAATTTCCATTCTGGTTTTACTGTGTTATAGGTTTTTTTTTTTTTTTTTTTTTTTTTTGCATTCATCACTGAAAATTCCTGAAAACAAAAGATACGGAAAGTGGGAAAGGAACTTGGTTCATTTATTTGAGTTCTTCTTTGAGACAAATGGTCTCTCTTTTGACTATTTTGCAAAATGATTATAAAAGAGGAAAAAAAAAGCAACAAAACACCCTATGGCATTGTGCAATAAAAATAATCACTTATTAAAAAAAAATGAATTGAACTGTGACTGAACGCTTGCTTTAACTGGCAAGTGTTTTAGCAAATACTTGATTATTTATGTAAACCTTCCCAACAGCTCCTCATCCAGAACAAACCTAAGCACCCATGAACCACGAAATATCTCCTTACCAGAACAAAAATCACTACTGGATATACTGCTTTTCCCCCATGGAGTAGATGAGTAAATAGATACAAGACGTTACTAAAAAGTGATCCGGGATCAGGATTCATATAAACAATAGTAAACAAGAAGAATTAATTGGGTAGAAGATGCATTTCTGCATCATCCTGCAGCCTCAGAGAAGTTGGTGGTTTGTTTTCCTATTTGTAATATAATTTATTTACATACAATTTGCATTTTTCAGGTGTCAAAACAGGAGGTCTTAAACATTGGTTGTTGAGTATGACTAGATGCTTTGAGTTTTTTCAGACTTTTTGTTTAGTTCAAAGGAAATGGTTTTTTATTCAATGAATTTTTGTACTGTGACTGTAAAGAGAAAATAGCAGACAACTAGTTTCTTCTGAGANTCAGATGACCGGCGTCCTAATATCTGCTCCCCTGAGCAGGAATGATAACAATACCCGAAAAGGCTCTTGGTCACTCGAAGAGGCTCTTGGGGAACGTAGTTCTTCTTCTCTTCAGGTACCCAGAACTGAAGCATTAGCTCCCAGTACACTGCATGATGTTATGATGTGGAATACTGATAACCAAAAATCATAAAACCATGACATTTGGCTGTAAAATGGGAAGTTAAGAATACAAAAGTAATGTACTAAATTTTCAACCTCATTAGAGAAATTCCTTCCAGGGAGCAGTAGCTCATCAATTTGCTGATCCAACAGTTAGATTTTCTTACAACAAAGCTAGCTCCCTAGCTTGCTCACTCATTGAATTTTTTGCAGTTTGTTTATTTGTCTGTTCCATTTCCTAAGGCCATGAAGAACCTCAAGCAAAAGAGGCTGAATTCAAGTTGTCCTTCTGTGTACTCCTGCAAGGTCTGATTAGAAATTAATTCAAAATCAGGGCTTTCAAACTGCAGTTAAAATTCCAGTAGAGTTTTGTATGAGTTGGCATGTTCCACTTCTATTAGATTAGCGTTACACTGAGTAAGTGAGAAAGCTATACTTTTCTTTCTATTGATGAATCTGCATTGTGAAAATCAGCAAAGTACAAACAAAGTCTTTCTTCAGAAATTGTAGCTGACAAATATATCAGTGAATGCACTGCAGCAGAAATAAGGTTACATCAGTTACATTTTTTACTCCTTCAGGGGATCTGAAAAATTTATGAAACCACTGAAATAGAAGTACCCCACTTTTAGAGCAGTTATGTAAACAAGTTTGATTTCCTTGGGGGTTCTGATGGATGAAAAGCTGGACATGAGCCCTCTGAGTTGGTGTCATCTGTGAACTTACTCAAGGTGCAGTCACTTTCTTCATCCAGCTCCCTCAGCGCCCTTGGGTGGATCCCATCTGGCCCCATGGACTTGTGACAGTCCAGGTGGAGTTGTAGGTCTCTGTTTCCACCTGAATTGTGGGGAGGTTTATTCTGCTCTCCATCCAAGACTTCCAGGCCAGGGGGTAGAGTACCCCAAGGATAACTGGTCTGGCTTTTAAAGACAGATGTAAAGACGGCACCGAGAACCTCAGCTTTTTCCTTATTCTCAGTGGTCACGTTCCACAACGCATCCAGTAAAGGATGGAGATTCTCCTTATCCCTCCTCTTACTGTTAATATATTTATATAAAAGTTTTTTGTTCTATTTTACTACAGTGGCCAAATGTAGCCATGAAGGACAGAAACGCTTCTCAGCTACTCTGGGGTAAGACCATACATGTGTACAGCTACAACAGGGCTGTTGTTTCACACTTTCAGAAATAAGATTTTACAGCTGTGTTTATGAGGCCGACAGAAAGACCTGTGGGTGACAGCCACATGGAAGACCAAGTAATAGTTCTTTTATGACATGCTAGCACTCACCCAGGCTGCCGACTGTATTTGTACACAACTTGAGAACTACCAAATGTCTGCTGAGAGACTTTTGCTGGCTCTAAATCTCACAGTTTGTTGGCTTACTGACAGGATCCTGAAATGCTTTAAAAGGACTAACAGCTGCCAGTCTATCTGAGAGCAGAGGAGACTAGGTGATGCTTGCTTCTTTTCCAGTTGTGACAAAAGCTTCTTTGTGAATAATGCACCACTTTTAAAAGAAAGTGGAGAGGAATATATGCCCTACAGAAAGGAACACTAGTAGAAGTGTTTTATCAGAAGATTCAATGCCAGAACAGGAAAACAGAGTTTTTGGTTTAGTAATAGCCTGTATTTAGAAAATGGTACATAGTATTCAAAATAATATTTGTTATTCTTATATTCTACAGAATTTTGCTGTGTAGTTGAGTGTTTATTTTACTTGGAAAATGGGTGTAGCCTGTCTGAAAGACAGCTGGAAACCTGCTCAAATCTCAATGTCAGGTTCACTTTGCCTCTTACAAAAAAACTTACTCACTTGACATGGTAAGTATTGTGCCTGAGTAATTTCATTTTCAGGATTATGAGCCAGATAGTTCTCAGGAATAAAATGGCAAGTCCTATTCCTCAACTTTGTTTGTGGTTGATTGTAATACATCCTGTTGGCCTGATGTGACCTTCTAAAACTCATCTAATATTCAGAAGTGTTATAGACATCTTGCATTAAAAAATCACTTGGTTTCTTTGCCTGATTTATTTATTAATACCTGAATCAATAAATAAACTATTGGCGTTTTTTTTTTTTTTTTTGATTGGGCATTGTTTGATTGAGGTCTCTATTTGATGGAACTTTGGACTTGTTATGGTTACAACTCAGTAGAAAATATGCAAAAATATGGTTAACACTGATCTTGTGTCCATAAACTTATCTGGACATCATATTAAGTAGTGATGTGCATTTTCACTGTACCTGAAAATCTGCTTTGATTTCAAAATCGATTTGTGTTATGGGCTGTAAATGTGTTTACTTTTTAAAAGTATGTTTATAATGATTAAGTAATATTTATTTTTATCATCACCTCAGAAAGCCTATTATAATATATATTTTTTTCTGTTTGCAGGGGATTCATTGTAAAAGCAAACCTTCCAGTGAGTATACATCATTCACTTTTTACTGCATTTATTTTTGAAAAATAAAGATAATTTGTTGCAGATAATAGATGCACTTTCTTGGTCACATCAGATCACTGTGTCATAGAATCAAAGTATCATAGAATCATAGAATGGCTTACGTTGGAATGGACCTCAAAGATAATATGATTCCAACTCCCCTGTCATGAGCAAGGTTGCCTATCACTGGATCAGTCTGCTCAGTACCCCACCAAGCAAGGTCTCGATTGCCTCCAGGAATGGGGCACCTACAACTTCCCTGGGCAGCCTGTTCCAGTGCATACAGCCCTGTGAGTAATCAATTTCTTCCTAATATATAACCTAAACCTCCCCTCTTTCAATTTGAATCCAAGTTTTCCTGTACAAAACACAGGAAACTGGTAGGCTGTAGTAAATAATAGGTTAATAATTGTGCATTATTGGTTAACAATTTTCTTAACCATAGTCACTGGCCAAATTTGCTTTGACATTTCACTCACATGTTAACACTGCTTTTACTTATTTTTGGCTACAGTAGCAATATAGGCTCTTTTCCTAGACTCTGAAGCCTCCATCAGTCACTCCTCCAGTGTGCATACTTGCTTGACAAGGAAGTATGATGCAACTGCCTTGCAGGCTGTCCCCTTTCAGAGGATGGTTGTACCTGAAGGCTCAGCTCTGAGTGCTGCTTATCTTCAGCAAGCCTTTCCTGGATTCTCATGGCAGAATACCCATGGACAGCTTTTTTAGTGAACCACAAGCATGTGAGGTTCTGGTGCTATGTGGTGAGGCAGTGGGCTGGATGACAGTTGTCCTGATTCTTATTCTGAAAGCATGTTTACTGACACATACTGTTCAGTTGTAGAGAAAGAACATGGCTTCGGGAGGGATGCAATTAAAAGACCCACTTGAATAAGTCAAAAAGACTTTGAAACTAGTAAAGAGATTGAACTGTTAGTGACTGGATCAGGGCTGTGAATGGGCCTTATCTGGGTTAGTCAGCTGACCTGCTAGTTGCGTAAACTGCATGGAAAGAGTCATAGAATAAGAGAGAAACTAGGGTATTGAACTTTGCCAAGCTGAAGCATGCCTTCATGACTTTGGGTAGGACAGGCTGAGGAAACCAAACACTGTAACTCTGGCCTCTAAGGGAAGGACACTTGCAATACTGTTGATTATGAGCTAAAATAATTGCTAGGTATTACACAATGCAAATCTAGATAGTGGAGACACAACTGGTAACTGAAGGTGGTGATTCATTCTTAGGACAAAGTGGATTATATGCTGGGAGGAAGGCAAGAGGGGTTCTTCCTCTCCTTTGCCTGCCAAAGGTATCACCTTATGATGTGTATGAGCTTAAACTAGTTGTGCAACTCTGAGCTGGATATACTCTTTGGGCCTGAAGAGCTTGTAAACTGAAGATCCTTATCTTGCAATACAGCGTACATCAAGCAGAGCTGGTTGTAGGTTTTCAGTGCTGCCTGAAAATGGCTTATCAGCTATCTTTAATAGGAGCAACACGTAGGATGACTCAGCCTTACCGGGGTGATGAAAAAAACATTTTTTCAGTCTTCATCCTAGTTGTCTTGTGCAACACTGGGTGTATACTTATTTCCATACTTCCTTTTCTACAGTCATACTTTGTATTAATTATTTTTGAGGTAAAATTACCTCAGAAGACCTTTAATGTGTAAGACTGTGAAGTAGTCATTGCTTTTAGCTGCACCAAAAAGATGACTTTATTCTGCAGAATTTATGGATGTCACCTCTGTAGTGTTTGGCAGTAGAGCTTTGTTTCTGTCTTTTCCCTCCCCTTCCTACAAACTATTAGTAGTACATTAAGGCTACTGCAGTATTTAAAATTAACTGTACTTTTTCAAGATCCTTTAATTTTAAAATCACTCCGAAAATATAGTTGACATCATGTAAGATCATGCCATTCATTATTCTTGCAAGTCTGAAATACTTCCTGAACATACAACTGTGGAACTCCTCTTAATTTACTCTGCATTGAAATCTATTATAAAGAGAAAACTGAGTTGTAATCAATTTCATAACTTGTTCAAGTACTTTTAAGTTGCAGATTTTGATATTTGTTAATATAAATGCATCATGTTGTTATCTTAGGTGAGTGTACCTAGTTTGTTTATGAAGACTGTTGAATCATCATAATGCACAGATGCAGCAGATACTGTGGTAAATCATATGCAAATTGGTTTGAAATGTTAGTGCAATTTATACTTGTGGAATGATGCCCCAGTGAAGCAATTCAGTTTTAGTACACAGTTGATAAGCTAACAGATTTATCCCTGTCAGTGTCCTAAGTAGTTGAGATTCTTACCATTCTTGTAGGGAAGAAATAACAAACAAACAA
>PPHD01002042.1:471-13367 GCA_002909625.1 Bambusicola thoracicus | reverse complement strand
ACAAACCAAAAAAAAAAAAAAAAAAAAAAAAAAAAGAGGGAGAGAAAGAAAACAGTTAGGAGTTTCTTTTGGGAGTTGCCCTGGGCCTATTCTTAATGGGTTTTCTCTGTATTTTTTTTTTCCTGTTCTCCAATTTCATCTTCTTGCCTGGGGCTTCAAATTATCCATCCAATCATTTCTATTGCGTATTCATTGCTCAGCTCTGACTTCTATTATCCAAGGATACATAAGGTGTGTTTTGCTGTCCTGACTGTTTTAGGCTGATTGCTGCATCAACAGATAAAAAAATAATCTGCTGTGGTTAAGATGATGGCAAAAGTACAAGGAAAGTGTCTACATGCTGAATAATAAGTCTTGGCTTCTTTATGCCTCGGTTTATATCTGTCCATAATTAAGGATTCTTTTATTACAACAACAATCCTTTTCTCATGTAAGGCTAATTACATCTATTATCCACAAACATAAAATTTAGGAAAAATTTACTCAGAATATGGTTTGTGTAGCCAGAAGTACCTTTATGTCTTCTGGGGTGTAGATCAAACTACTCATGAGAAAGGGGTGTGTGTCCCAGAGGAAGCTATTTAAGGGGGGGGAGGAGGATTAAAATATGATAAGGGAAGAGTTTAATGAAGAATTAGTCAGAAGTGAGTCTCCTTTTGTGTTTACTGAAATGTCTGTGATGATTTATGGCGAGGAAATTCTTTTCTGTAAGCTCTATCTTGTATCATGCATTTATCAAGATTCAAGCTAGTGCCTTCATGCATGATATGATCCATTTAAATTATTATTGATGAGTTTCATGGCATCTTTTGCAATTCGCAAAATTAATGGGAAAAATTTCTAAAATTAATGGAAAAAAATCCAAAGTGAAAGAGTATTTTCATTTTATCCATTGTATTACTTGCTGGTTTTCAGTTTGAATGCAAAAACCATGACCAAGAAAATCAGTGTCCGTGTTTTCTGATACAGTAGTTCTAAAACTGTTCGTACTGATTCAGTGTTGATAATCCACCTAGGTATGAGCTGGGATTTTCCTTAGAGAGGCAAAGCCTCTGGTGTCTCATAATACTATACCTCAAGCAGTTATAACTAAGGATAAAATTTAATTGACTCGAAACAATCTCCCCTAAAAATATATAGGATCAAATAATATGGTCAAATTCACTCAGTTTCACTTTGTCAAGAAGTATCACATTCCTCTTCCCTTGAATCATTTCTACACAGACATAGAAGTAGGCAAGGTAAGGTCTTGATCAAGAAATTTATACTGACAACTGAGGAACTAATCTGAAATCATTTATTGGCTTATTTCAAATACTGCTTATTTTCTTGTGAAAATAGCATAGACTGGTAATTTAGGGCAGGTGCACATAGCTGCACATCGTTCAGTATATTCAGTGTAGGTAAATCTGGCAGCCCTGATCTGAAATAGGTAGACTGGTAGCTGAAGAAGTCCAAGAAAGTATGTTTTGAGCAAAGATCTGGAAAAAAATAGTCATTACATTTTTAGCACATTAGTAATAATAATAATAATCAAGTAGTTCTGTAATATGATTAACTGGGTGAGTTGATTGGGTGTTGTAGAATAACTCTGCATCCTGAGACACCTTCAGGACTATTACACAACCCATTCTTGGAAGATCGAATAGTGTGTTCACATCTGGCTGCTATGCAGAGTACTTCTTAAATCTGCTTAATCTCTGTTGAAACACATTTAAAAATGCTCCAAAAGTCCATGTACTCTTCTTATGGCCTCATTTGTGCATTTTGAATGATCGGTGCTTGTTCTTTGTTTTGCTTCTCTCGCTGCTGGTATTGCCTTGGATAATTGAGAGGTGGCTTAACTGTCAGCTGAGGTAAAGTGTCCTTGTTTTCTCACTTTTCCACTTAGTTGAGGTCAGAATAACCTGTTACCTCCACAGTGTGCTTAATGGCAAGAAAACCATAGGCTAATGGAGTGGAGATTCAGGTGTTTAGTATTTTCTGACTTGTGATATCTCCTGATATCGAGTGTGAGGGCACTTTAAGGCCTGACAGAGTCAAGACAAAGTACAACATTTATATCAGCCTGTCTTCATGTTCTGCATATATCAGAATTTGATCCCTGACAATAGGCTCCTTCTTGAAATGGGAAGTGCTTGGAAGTGCTCTTGTACAGGTTATTATTCTTTCAGTTATCACACTTAGAGAACTTTTCTTCATGACTGAAGGAGTAAATAAGAATATGCTTTGTCCTTCCATCCTACATTTCCTCTGGGAGAACAGTGGATGCATCTTCCATGTGAGTCAGTGAGAATCCATGCCTTAACAATAATTATTGGTTAGACACTGAAGGTTGCACACTTTTCTAACAATTTGAGGTAGGATTGTTAGAATGTGAGGAAATCATCCCAAGCTGTGCAAGAGAAGGGACCATGGCAGGTCAGGTTCATGGTTGATCTTGATGATCTCAAAGGTCAACCTAGACAATTCTATGATTCTATGCTATTCTGTATTTTTATGGCAAGTACAGTATCATGCTATTGCGCTTACATACTATGCTTTTCTCCATAATAGTTGGACGTGTTCTAGGAGTATGCTTATCAGTATGACTAACGAGTCAAAAGGTTGAAAAGGAGAATGAGCTGTGAAATACTTTGTATTACTCAAGTATTTTTAACTTTCATGCTGAAGCTAGGAGGATAATAAATATTTCAAAGAAACTACTAGCATGTAGTTGCAGATAAAATGAGGTGTGCTACATTGCAAATCACAAAGACAAGGGGCAAAACCCAATTCCCTAGCAACAGTCTCTCGAACTGTGGTTTTTGAGGCTACAAACAATGCATTTGAGATAGAGAAGCCTCAGGCATGCACTGGGGATTACATCCACTGTACCAGCATAAACTCATAAATGAATGACCAATTTCTTTGATTAGCAGTCTGGGAAGTAGAAAGAGATGAAATGTGGCTAACTGGAGAGACATGGGGCCTTAAATCTGGTTCTTTTACATTAGTTTACAGGCCGCGGATGTGCAAACCCATGTCCTATGGATTTGAGGTAGGACTAAATTGGCATAAGAAAATGGGATGAGACGTAGTTCTATTTAGAGGCTTCTGTTTAAACCTTGAAGAAAGCCTGGGTAATGGATTGTTTTATTTTATTTTTGTTTTACATCTCTTACTGGAAAGAAATCTTGTAGGTGTGGGTCTTTTTTTTTTTTTTTTTTTCATCTCTAAGAATGCAATGGTGCCCTCTTGTGTGAAAACTATATTTAACATCAATAATTAACCAATGACTCCTAAAAGTGAAATACTACCTATAAGAGTACTCATAACATGCAGGCAAAGTTTTTTCAGAAAGAAAAGAAAAAAGCTTATATGATTAGTCTAGCCATGATTTGAAAGATCTAATTGCTTAGAAGTGCAGTTAGTCTAGCTGCACTCTGCTAGCCATAACTGTTAGAAGTATGATTTCCTTTTTTGAGTTCATACTTTCCTAAGCCAGGAAATTTATTATCAAACCCCATCTGTAATGTAGTTCTTTCCCACTGCGTTGCTATTGAAGTCAATCCGCTATGAGGTTGCTGTGGTCACATGAATATCTCAGGTAAAGTATTGGTTTTATTGAAGTCAGTGGTGATCTCCTCACTGATTTCTGAAGGGCTGGAGCTTCATCTTTGGTGCTTCTTTCCCCAGAAATATCCTGTCCACACTGCGATTTCTCTTTGTGTTTTATATTTGCAGGTGGCATTTTTAACAGCTTCTGCCACAGTGCTCCTGCATCTTTGTCTTCTATGGCACTGAAGAGCATGAAGATCTCAACAGTTATTAAGTGTGCCCAAGGAAGCCCATGCTCTCTTCATTTAAACATTAAAGGAACTCTGAGTCTGGATGGTAGGAAGCAGATTTGCTACTGAATCATTTCTATTTACTTCTTGCTATTTTTCTGCCAATTTTTGTTCCATAGTGTAATGCTTGTGTCCAAAATGTTTTCATATGGTTGTATCAGATTTTTTAACGGAACTTCTAAACTACAAGCCAGGATAAAGCCCCGGAATTTCTCAAAGGAATGAGAACTGAGTTTTTTACTTCCAACATATTACAGTTTCCCCTACCAGTACCCCTGTAGTACTGCTGCACTTTCTTTCTTGCTCTCTCACATGTGAGTATTTATACACACAAATAAACACACAGATACCATCTGCCCTGGCAACATGGGCATGAGCGGCTACACCAACAGAAGAAACTGTATTTTCTTCTGAAGATACAATTCTAAACCAAAATAAAATGAAAGCACTCAATTTTGGGGGCATAGTTTATTTTTTTCCAACATTCTGTCATTCATGTACTTAGTGTGTTATTGTTTAGATATTTCCTGGTGAGCTTCATTCATTGTGTGATTTGTGCTTAATCATTTGCATGACAGTTTGCATAATTAAAGCAATCTGTATTAAATCCATGGAGGCTTCCACCTTATACATGTTGTCCCCCTTTTTTTACAGAGATAAAATAGATAAAATACCTGTACTTTTCACTTGGAAAGTTTAGAGTATGGCATATCTTATTTTTCTGTTAACGATTTTCAAATCTCATTTTTGAAATGTACTCCTAACTTTTTTCAGAAAATATTCGTGGGCTGGAAATATGTTCTTTTTCACTGGACACACAGCAATCTCAGTGCACCAATGTGAGGTTTGCCAGGAAAAAAAGCAAGATACTTAATGGAAAGAAGGTAGATTCATTTTTATGGGCTTGTTCTTCATTTAAATTTTTATAAATCTTTGGAAAAATAAAGTTTTTGCATTTTTCTTTACTGTCTTAATTATTTTGGGGAAAACAACAATGAGATGTAAGCTTCAGTAGTGTCAAATGAAACTTTGTAACAAATGTCTTCTGTATGTGATTCTCCACCATTTTTATACTTCTTCCTCTTAACTTTCATCAAGAGAAGATGCCTCTGTAAATTCTACTTTTCAAGTTGATCTTGTTTCCTTTCTCGTTGTACCCACCAAATTGTGGGGAAGCTTTTGTTACTCCAATTGCTAGGAAGCACAATGTCACAGGGACCATTAAGTCCATATTCTCACGTCCCACCCACATTTATTTAGATCCAGCCATGTCAATAGAATTTACACATCTAGAAGACAGCCAAGTGCCTAAACACTTGTACACATCTGTTCTAAACTCATAATAATAACTACAACAGCAGAGTATGATTTTGTACTAAACTAAACCCAGAAGTATTTGTCATTAAGGTCTGAAGCTGGAAAAAAAAGAAAAAAGAAAGCAATCCTTGACCCACTGTTTCAAAGAGGAATTTTTGCTTTCAGCTAGCGGTGAATAACTGTTATTAATCCCATATGAAGCATGTTACTTCATGTACTCTGTTATATTGATTGCATGTGTGAAAGCAATTTCTACTCCCAAACTGCAATGCTCAGTATCGTCAGTTGATGATCAAAAGTCCCTGCAGGCAATGCAGGGCTGGCAATCAACAATTATTGGCTTTCAGAGAAAGGTGAGTTTTATAGTTGTGACTCAAGAAATGCATTTAAGAAGATTTTCTTACTTTCAATTCAGTGGGTAGAAACACGTAAAATCTTTTATTCTCCAAAGGCATTTGTGTCAAATAGGAATTATGGAAGTCTATATGGAATATAGTAGTTACTACTATCAGTGAGGGAATGACCTGCTATAATTGGACCTGAACTTTTGCCTCCTAAAATACTTTCCCAGAACCTTACTGAAATTAATAAATTTGCTAAAATTGATGCTAAATGTTTTAACAGACATATTTTCCTATGCTGCAATTGTTTGTGCTTGTAAAACGCTTACAACTCAGGACTTTTGTTAGTATAAAAAACATTTTATCCTTTTTTTTTTTTTTTTTTTTTTTTTCAGTTCAGTGAGTTCTGTGCTTTTACTATTATTTGATAGCTCACGGATCCTTGTGTTTTTGGAAGTAAAGATAACGTCAAGCTCCTAGATTAGAAGTGATGACAATCTTTAGAATCCTTTAATTAAATGGCATCTACTTTCTTTACATTCTTAATGCTGAAGTATCCTAAAATGCTTAGTGCTCCTTGAAAATGTAAATCAATTTAAACAAAAATAATGCTTGCTTAACTCTCATAACTAGTGGTTTTTATGCATTCTGGAACTCACACTCAAACTTTATTTTATAAACATTTTAAACAGGTGCAGGTTCAATTCAATTGCTTTGAAGTCAACGTAGCACAACACATCTATGTGACGATGAAAACAGTACCAAATTACTGCGAAGTTAAGATGAGTCAGGAATACTATGTTGAAGGTAGGAAAACATCTTCAAACAAATGTTTTTCAAACGACATCTTTTCAAAGAGAAAAATAAGACAAGACCAAGCAAAACAAAGCCAAAAATTCCAAACAAAATCAAAATCTGAGTGCAAAGGCAAATTGCATTTTGGGATATGCTGATCTAAATGGTACTATTTTATGTCTGACATAATCAGTATTATTCTGTATTTTGGTGAGTTATTTAGTGCATGTAAATGTCCGATTTGCCAAAAACAAGACAAAACAAAACAAGATCAAACAACACCAGATACCAGAGCTTGTATTTCAAAATAATTGGAAAACTACATTATGCGTTTATCCCAGATTGCATTCCTGTGATTGGAAAGTGATTGATCTCTGCCAGGAGGCTCAGTCCTGCATGATCTCTGTTCATAAGATGGAAATCCTGCTGTCTTCTGTTAGGGCCCAGGTGGTTTCAGAGCTTTTGGAAAGTTTAATAAGAAAGCGTAAAGAAATATCTTATTTTCACTAGCTATCTGTTCTGTCACCCATTCCTATGGAACTGAGTGAGATAAGATACTGCTGGTCCTTGTTCTGGGTGTAAATTACCTATCGTATGCATATTGAAGTAGATTCAGTACAAGTGGTCCAACCAGTGTGGTTGATGCAGGCAAGCAGTGGTGAACTGAGCCCCCTTATTCAGCCCATTGCTTGTGCTTGTCCTGCCGTCTATCACCAGTCTGTGGGCTGCTGCTCTCTTCTGATGGCCCATGCCCATTGGTGCAGTACCATCCCTTGCATACAATATCAGACCTGTTGTGGCTGCTCAAGTAAAGCTTTGTTCTATTTAAAAAGCATTTCATTTTCTTGCTAAAGCCTCCCATCCAGTTCGTTACTGAAGGAGATATGTACTTTGTGAATGAAGAGGGGAAAAAATAAGGATTTATAAAGCCTAGTTTTAAGCCACTTGAGAGAAAAGAGCAAACAAATGAAAGCAAAGGAAAAGGGTTTCCTATGGAAAATTGCAGTGTGAGGGCAATTAAAGCAAAATACTGCTCTAATGAACATTTAAACAAAATATTTTAAAATCAAGATTTAGATTGTGAAGATACAAGTATTAGATATTAGTTCTGAAGATGCTGGTGGGCCTCTAGTTCTGTCAGGCTCCCTGGGAACTAAATGAAGGTAATTCTTTACAAGTCTAGAGGAAAACCGGAATTGAAAAAATACAGTTGTTAATAGCAGAGGAATGAGTCTAGTAAACAACTAGAGTGAGTTTCAAGGAAGGAATAACTGAAATTATTATCACTTATGTTATTATTAGCTACTGGGTAAAGAAATGCACTGTTGTATCCTAATTTTCCACCTTAAATTGCTGAAGCGGTTTAACAGTAGAAACCCCACACTGGCGAGATAGCTCCTTAACACAAGTTAAGACACAGTCAGCGCGTGTGGTACTTCCTCCACTTCCTTCACTATCTAGAAGTGGACCAAAACCTACTTTTAAAAGGGATAGATAAGACTGTTTTACTGTTGGGAAACTGTTGGATAATTTGGAAGTCTTAGTTACACGCTTATAAAGCAATACTGAAGAAAATTCTGGTCTTTATTTTGCAGATTGCAGAAACAGTGATGTGGGAAAGCATATTCCAGCTTGTTTGGGTGAGCTCATTTTCTGTATAACTTGAAGTTGTAGGATATTTCTTATGACCTCTACAGTGATATGTTTTCATAGCTGAATAAGCAGAAAAAAAAATATTTACAATTGCTACTTAAAATTATGCATTATGTATGTTGGAAAAATTCAGTGTTTCTCTGTATTGACTAGTAAATGCTAGATAGCAGATAAAAATATTGACAACCTATTCAATACTGAAACATTTGGAAACAGGTTTGTGTTTTTTTTCATGAACTTCAGATTACAAGTTTCAGATTTTATCTATAAACAGATCTCATAATCAGATTAAAGCGAATTGGCCAAACCGTTGTCCTGTTCTTGAGACACCTGTGAATAAGAATAATAAAGAAAAAGCCCCCACGTATCATATTTGTCCAACATAGTTGCACGTATTTGCAAAGAAATAAGATTTCAGCCTTAGGATAATCAGCTTTTGAAGCAGCATTAGTTTGTCTATTTCAGGTACTTGTACATAAACTACATAAGATTTCAAGTAACAAGGTTGAGGTTCAATCTGTAGGTGTCTCGGCCTCTCATTACTGACAATGTTAATTAAAAATTAGTAATGTTGAAATTCATTCTTTTGAAAATTATTATATATCTATATATACTTAAAGGAATATCAGGATATAAAAAGAATGATTTCAAATATCCTAGGTAAGAAATGTTATTTTATCTCTATCAAGTTTTTAAATACATTCTGTATTTTTATAAAGCAACAGTGAAGTCAGAAATATACAAAATATAATGTTTGAGTTTTCTTTTTCAGCTGGAAAGTTAGACTATAATGTAGACAGAACGAGAAAAATTATATCAGTGAATGTATCCAACTTTCTTCGAGATCAAGATTATTACATTCGTTTGTGTCACAAATGGTTTACCTGTGAAGATGTGGGACAATTTGCTGTGGTGAGTTAAGGCTTGAAGCATTGCTTTCTTGAGGTGTGTGGGGGAGAAATGCTAATTGAGATCATACTTACGTGAAGTGTTCTTCTGTGTCTTTATTAACTTTATTAAACTGGCCTGGATTTGTGATCATCTTTTTCATTTCAGATAAAAGGAAAGGATTCTTTAAAATCAGTTTCTCTGAAGTACTCTCAGCTACTTCCTTGTCTTTGCATTGAGGTAACAGTTTGGATTTTATATATGCTTGTGTTTCTGATTAAATAAATTTTATGTGGGCATATGCTAAAAAAGGTGGGAAAATCTGTAGGAAAAAGCTGTACAGCTATGTTTTTGACTGAAGCATGTCTGACCTTATAGTTATGAAAAAGTTGAAGAGATTTTTCAGAAAACACTAATTAAAGATGGAGATAAAAGGAAATTAATTTATACAAGATTAATTTTACTGAGTTTTTATAAGTAATGAAAATGCAGCAAATTTAATCTGAATTTCAGCATAGCATTTGAGGTAGTTTCACAGTCAGAGCTAAGAGATGATTTGAGGAAGCTGGGATAGATAATGCTTCCTTGGATAACTAATTCAGCTGCTCCTGTTGAGTGGTGTAGTGATAATAGGAAGGTTATTTAAGGATCACTCTCAGGTCTTATATAAATGTTTTCATCAGCCAGAATGACACAAAAGGAAGGAATGTGTTAATGAGATTTGCTACTAATACAGTTGAGTGGTATAATCAAAATAGAAGAGAATCTGAATAATCGGAAGAGGATAAGAGTTCTTCATATATGAAGTAACTAAATGAGGATAAAGTGTAATGATGTGAAGTACAAGTTCATGCTTTTGCTCTAATAAAAATGCTTTTTATTGTAAAATATGAGTCCTTATTTGGAAGGAACACGGGAGAAAAAAGATCAGGGTGTAATATTTCATCATAGAATGATTAAAGGAACATGCTTACATGATGTAAATGTGAAAAAAAGATCTAGGTGACTGGATTATCACAAGTGAGCAGGAAAGTATAGGTAAGACCTTCTATGAAATAATGTAGGCAATTATTGCATCCATATTTAATAAATGCTAATTAAAATGAAAGATGCACATAAAAAATCTAGAATGGTTGGGGAGTAGAAAGGCTGTCTTAAAAAGGAGATTCAAAGAACATGTTTTCTTTATCCTGGTAAAACACATGTAAAAGAGAAACTATTGTTAATTACTCATCAGAATGGTTTCTTATGTGAACAAATTTTTTAAGCTGAAGCCATTTTTGACACAGACATGAAGGATGATAAACTCCATTCTTGTAATCACAGTATCTACACTTTTTACTGATAATCTGATAAGCAAGAAGAAGTAAAAAGTCACCAAACTAATTTCTTTAGTCATTGATAATCTAGTTAATGCAGTTAGTGAAGCCTATAAAGTTGCTTATTTTTGAATGAACTGATTAGAACTATGAAAACTTCACTGCCTGCATTGACTGGACCTTTGTATGACTACTATAATATGAATTTGGGTAGTCTAGTTACATTCATATGTGTATACTGTAGACATCTAATGTCACATACCTTAATATATGAATTGGGCTGGGAGATCTCTTCCAATCCTAATATATATATTTATATTTTTAAAATTTCACTCTGAAAGGTAGGAGGTCACTGGAAAATATTTCACTTTGCATATATACAGAGAAACCCACAATGTGATTGCTGAGCAAACAAATGAGAACTCTGAGCAATAAAAATATTTGCACATTAGTCTAAACAATTAGGCTATAGTAACAGTCATGCATAGATTCCTGCAAGATTGGGTTTAATGTTAGTCCTCAGACTTCAAGGCTGCATCCTTAGCCATAACAAAGGTAATGAGATCTGGCATTATGATTCTTATATGTCTTTTGTTACCCCTGGAATATAATGACACTGTAAGAAACAATGAATATCAAGTTAGGAATCTTTTAAAATAAAGTATGGTCCAAATATATGACTCAGAAAGAGTAGGCATATAGGGCTGGAAGGGATCACATCATCAGCTCCATGCCATCAGCTTCCAGCTAGGCAAGTTCATCATCTCCGGTCCCAAGAATGTTGAATAGATATCCAGTACAAAACAACTTTCTAAAAAAATATGTCCCCAGATACCATAATAGACATAACATATGTGCCTTTAGTGGGAAGGCTGGTCTTTCACATCCTTTCTGAAATGTCAAAAACTGTTGTATCTGAAGATCTCTAGCTAATCGCTAATTTTTGGGTTGTAGGGTTGGCTGGCAATTCCAGATGCCAGGAGGTTACAACTTTGTCCCTTTGAAAATGGCAAGTATATTCTGATTACTCTTTATCTGAGTGTTTTTTGTCACCATTTGAAATTCATCTAAGGTGAAAACCATACATTGCAAAACTGCAAGAAGATTGTCATACTGGCTTGTTATATTGTGGTAGATAAAATAACTTATTTTCTGGTTTTAAGATTAAAGTGTCATTCCCTGATTGCATTTTTTTTTTTTACATTTTGAATAACATTTCCACTTTTTTGGTGCACAGATACAAAGACATTATGGGATAATATTGTTTATAATCCAGTGACACAAACCCTAGCTTGGGAACCAGCCTGCCCTGTGCTTGTCATTGTTACCCTGTGCAGATTAATGAAGTCTAATGACCACTGTGAAGATATACAAGATTCTTCCAAACGTTTTCCTGAGAAGGTAAGAGCTATACAACTTCTTCATTCAACTAGTGAGATTGGCCATGACCAGAACAATACATAATGTGAAGCTAGACTTTGGAATAAGAGCAGTTGTAAATTCCTCTTTTCTTCTCTGATACTTTAAACTATTCATAACCGCAGTCTGTTCTTGTACACTAACCACATAATTTATTCAGAAAGTTCAATACTGGTTGACTCACTATTAAGAAATAAAACATGGACATGACTGTGAAACTAGTAATGTTTACTAAATTCTTTGGGGTCAATAGATTCTGCTTTTCATTTATAGTAAAGGCATGATTCATCTGCTCTGACTTTGCTGTCTAAAAATTATGTGTTCGAGTCTAAACTATTCATCTCAGATTCCCTTTAAAGTAAGGAAATGAAGCAGACACATTCAGAGGACAACTCTTTTTATCTGACAATAGGTATTTAAGAAAGGTTGGAGGGAGATGTCACTGATGTTTTGCTTCACTACGACAAGAGTTTATTATGAATGGATATCATAATATCATAATCTGGATATTTAACTTTAGATATCTAAAATGGAAGTCAGATAAATCTAAATCTCTTTAGATCTTACTGGAAATGTAAAAGTACCTTGATGGTAGTTTTATATTCCATTATGTTCTCTTTGAAGTGTCTGCCTCAAGCTGGATTCAATGCCTTGAATTTGTGGGCGTTGAAATACTGTGTTCCTCAGTTCTTTCAGTGTTTATAGTCCTAATCTGAAAAGGATTATTCATGCATGTATCTTGAACTGCTACATACTTCAGTCTGAAGTATCCTGGGACTGAATGCATTGGATTTATGAAATTGCATAGAATTTGAGCTTACGTTTTGAAAAATAAATTTCAGACTTTATTGTGGAGAGTAGCCAGTAAAATCCATGTAACATCTCAAAAGGTAAATAAAATCATATACAGATTCTTTGTTTTTGAAACATTATGAGTTTTTTTCTGATTACATGATGGCAAGGAGATAGAAGGTTGGAATGTTTTTTTGTTTAGGAACTCCTGGTCAAATGTTCAGTGATTGTTCAGATTCACCATTTTATATGTTTCAACAAAGATTCGATCTTGCAAAAACACATAAGCTTAATTTTAAATATGTGAGCAGACCTGGTGAGATTCATCATCTGCTGACAACAAGCACAACTCATTGCTTGCAGGAAAGAAAGAAAAAAAAGGAAAAAAAGATAGGAATCCTAAAATGAGGTTTGTCTAGTAATGTTCGTATCTATTACCCAAAACATTCTCCAAGGTTGTTTTGTTACAGACAATGAGTGTTTTCCTGTACTTACTGATTGCTTTTAATGACTGAATTCATGAATGGGATGATTTTTTTCTT
>PPHD01002041.1:15503-34359 GCA_002909625.1 Bambusicola thoracicus | reverse complement strand
AAAAAAAAGAGAGAGAGAGAGAGAGAGAAAAGAGCAGGGAAGGGAAGGAAAGGGGAAAGGAAAACATGCTTTCTTCAAGCAATTAACTGTAGATCATCCCTTCAAGGCTGTGCAGTTCGGGGTTTAGCAAGAAGGCTAGGAACCAGTAAAGAGCCAATTCCCACCATTAGAAAAGGGACTACTAGGAGAGACAGTCCTCATGACACAACTGGATGTGGGCAAGTAAGAGAATCACCAAACACTGCAAAAGAAGATTTAGCTTGTTATATAAGATGATTGGCATTTGCGCGAGCTGATTGGTACTGTGAAAAATGCACATGAAAGGGTGGTGTCTGGCAATGTCTGAGCATTCATAAATGTTAGAAGCGGGAGCTGGGAAAGGGCCCAGGCACAGGTAAAGTTACAAAGCTCTCGAGAATCCTGTTGCTAGGCAAGGACCTCAGAAGTGCCAGGTGTTGTCAGTCCAAAGCAGGGTGGAAAATTAGAGCATTTCAAGTGTAGCAGAATGTGTGTTCTCCCCTTCAGTTTTCCGGTTAACCTGTTTTCAAAACCAACCAAAATCTTTTCCTTATAATTTCTTATTACATAATACAAGTTTAAGTAAGGAGCACATACTAATTCTGCCAAATTAAACGTGAGTGATGAAAGTACACTATTTTGAACGGATAATTAAGGAAGCCTTCATTACCTAGCCACAATGAAGGTTAAGACCATTCAGATAGGTCTTACTCATTCAGAGGTCTTTTTATTTTGGGACACCAGAGGTCATTAAGAACATGACACTTTGACATCCCTTGGTCTGGGATCTAAATCAGTGTGATGCAGAAGTCTGACATAAAATTGAACTAAGTTTGACAGAACAGCATCATAGCAAAAACTGTTGCTACGATCAACGACTAGCGCTGACTAAGCAGCAAACCAGCTAGACTATCCCCCTCCATTCTGGACACTCCTTGCCCAGGGACAAATGGGATGGACACATAGTGTCTAGCGCCAAGATGTCCAATTTATTGCGCAGCAGTAAAACCTTATATACCTGTACAACTGACCACCCCCGAGTACCTGTAAGTCCCACCCATGTGTCCATCCCAGGTGCTCACAAGCACCAGCCAACCGCCTCCCAGGTGTCTGCCCCCTGGTGCATGCAGGCACCACCCAACCGCCCTACGGTGCACACAGGCACTACCCAACAGCCCTACTCACAACCTACAAAAACAGTTTCCCATGTTGTTTGTTGGTTCCTCCTCCTTTTCCCCATTTCTTTTATTGTATTCTGACAGAATATTTTGCTATGCACAAGTTTTGGTGAGAAAGCCCCTATTTCTTCCCTTCAAACTTAGTCTGCCCAGTCTTTTAAGTAAACATTGGTTTGCCCGAGAAGATTAGTATATGAAATGGTGCCAAGACCTCTGTCACAAATTGTTTCCTGCAGGAAAACTGTAAAATGCAGATGTAAGAAGGTGGCTAGGCAGCACCACAGAGCCTGGCATGGCAGAGTACCAACCTGAGCACTAGACTAGTGTCTGAGACCTGCTCCTTGAACCAACTCCTGTTACTGTGTCCTTGGATGGTTTATGTGTAGTCCAGTCTCTCCTGTTGGGGACACATCTACTAGAAATCTACAAACTTCTGTCTCTCTTCCATTGTCCTATCAAAGCAGTCCTGAGTGATAAAATGTCCTTTTTTGTGCAGTGATGAAAAATTAACACACAGTGCTGCCCTGTAACACCAGTAAAAAGGGAGACTCCTATCCATGGGGCATCAAATATTCACCAGTTAAAATCCTATTTGGAGTGAGCATAACATCTGGTAAACCAGACCTCCACAAGACTGCTTTAAAGAAGTGCCCTTTTGTTGGACAGTGGTGTTTTTTTATTTACAAATCTTCCTACCTACCTGCAGCTTCAGTATCAATTTCTTGTGCTCTCCTTCTTGATGCTGCCTCAGATTTTTGCCACTTTCCGCAACTAAAAGGTCTAAAGGTTGAGTGTTCTTCTCCAACTTCTGTTTCTTCCATCTGCATACTAAAACTAGCACCCTTTTACCACTCTCCAAAAACAATTCCTGCTTCGTGCCCCTGCACCACACAGAACACAAATCTGTTTGCTGCACTCCGAAGGTAAAAGAGAGGAACAGATCAGAAAAAAAGGAGTAGGCACCATACCCTACCTGAACAGGGGATGTGGCCTAGCTCTGTGAAGGACAGACTCTGGGGCAGGACTGCTAGCTAATGAAGATGCTGGAAGTCTGCATGGAATTGTTGCTATCCCAGTTTGTGATCAAAATGCAGCAATCACTTTAGGATTATTGAAGAAGAAAAATATAGCAGTAAGTTACCTGTTGCTTTCTTAACTCTTCTAAATACAACACAAGCATCATAATATTAGGTAACAACAGTGACTGCGAAATTTAACATTCCAGATAAGCCTGAATGCTATGTATTGTATGATATGACATACTGGTAGAAGGCATACCTTGATTTGGTGACTGGTTTTAATTTCCACAGTAACAGGCAATTCCTGAAGTAGTCTTTTTATTAGAGAAGAAAAAAAAATTGAACATTTCCACTTCTCTCTTATCTAGCCTCAACTACACTATAAATGAATGGAATAAATTATTCTGTTGAATTAACAGTTCAAAGTATAAGTTGCCCAGTGCAGAGGAAAAGCAGTATGAAGACAAAATATTAGCCTGGTGTGTGGGAGATAAATACGAATGTACTTGATTTGCTATACCCTTCCTTTCTACTGTTAGATAATTCACAAACACTGTTGACTTTGCAGATGAAAAGAAAAAGTAAATTAAACTTCACCATCTTTGGTGGACTTTTTTTGTTTGGTTGGTTTGTTAATTTAAAATACATAGAAATGCCTGAATTTCTTAGGTCATAACTTCTTATGCAGTTTGAAACATGAACTGTGGTTGCAATCCACAAGCATCAGCATTCGTACTTTAATTGATTGTCCATGCAAGTGAAGTATGACCTCCCTCTGAATCACTCTGTGATGACAGCACTGCAAAATCACACCACCGCTAACATTTTATGAATGTTTTTTTTTTAGCCAAATACTCATCTGTTGCTGCACAGGGGATAGAATGATGTTCTTAAGCACTTGCTGCTCTAATACCAGGAGATGTGCTACCAGCCTGCTATATTTGTATTTTGGATGACTGCCTTGAGGCTTGAAGAACAGTTTTGGGAGGAATTTGGACATTGCAATAGAGGGGGATCAGCTTCCTAGTGTAAAACTGCATTAAGTTAACACTTTTCCTCTGGGAAGGCCAAAGTATAGTTTAAGATTCAAGTTTTTCCTGGCTCCTAATCACATTCATCTTCCCTTGTGTACTTTGCCATTCAATCTCTGTTAGAACACTCAGTGGTTGTAAAAAACTGGTTACCAGCAAAGAAGTACAAAATTAAGCAATCTGTATATTTGTCTGTCTCATAGGGGCGATAAAAAAAGCAAATAACAATTTCACTTGACTGTCCTCTACTGACTGTCAAAAAGCTCAAGGCCTCAGGTCTTCACATTAAAAATGAGATCTTAATGCTGTAGTCATTCTATGTAGCGCTGTTTCTTAGGAAGATTCCTTAATCTGAATCACCCATACATGGATAAGATAGGATTTATACTTCAGTATAACTTTGTGTGGTTTTACAGTGAAGATCCTGAGGTTGTGAGATTAGGTTTCAAAGGGGTGAAAAGTCATTTTGGAGAAGTTCTGGGATCTCATGTTCAACTCTGATTTTTTAGCTGAGTTGGATCAGATGTTTTTAATCCCAGCTGTTTGGAAGAGGAAGTCCAGACAATTGGATGCAGATCTCAGACTGGGAAGCAATCTTCTCTTGTGAGCTTCTATCACACATTACATAGATAAGGTCAATTATTTTGAAATCTGTTTAGGATTGTAAAATACCTTTGTTTTCTGCTCTTTAAATTCTGATCTCATGATAATTGAAAAATTGTTAAAGAAACAAGCTAGGACACCTGAGAATTTACATCACTTGACAGAATTTCCCCATAATCCTACCAGAGTTGTTTCTGAAAACAAACATTTTTTGGCAACTGACTGCATTTGGAGAGTTTTTAACTTTAATTCTTAACACAAAACATTACTGCATATACTGAAAATTGCTTTAGGTTGTGTCATTTAAGGGATTGTCCCCTGTGTAAAAAGAACAAGAATTAGCTGCATTGTACATACTGTAATTCTGTACCTTCACCTAAACAATCTTTTCCTGCTGAAAGTTACATCCAAAGTGGGTGTATTGTCCTTTGTTAACAATCTAAGCTATAATATTAGTGATAGGGCATTGAGTGCGATTTAGCTGGTTTTATTCCTTGTTTTTGTGATGTAGGCAGCTACCAAACGTCACAAGGAACCACGTAACATGGAGCAACAGGAGAGTAGCTGGTTGCTGCAAAGTGTTCTTTGGGCTACTGGGCTTTTACCACTTCCAATTGTAATTAATAAAAGAGAAAGCAGGGAAGGAAAGAGCTGAGTAGTCAAGCTGGAAAATGCTATTTTTAAATGCAGATATTAAACAATATGAAGCCTGATAAGAACAATCTTTAGCATACATATTGCTGTATATCTTGCAAGAGAAGGTTCTTATGTCAGTGTCCAGCTGATTGCCTGCTAAAAATAATCTCATTTCTGCCTGAGCTTTCTCTCAACATATGAATGTTTTCTTTACTTTTCCTTTTCCGTCGCTGATGCAGCAGAAAGTGTTTCACTAACAGTGTGGAACTGAGAAGGGTCATGTACCAACTGCATTAGGTGACTGTATTTTCAGAGACCTCCTGTTAATCAACGTTCTTCCACATTACTGTGGGACACAGCTGGAAATACCCCTTGGCATTGCTACCTCTTTCAGTTTCACTTGGAGAGACAGGAAACAGGCTTCCTAAATTCAGTGCCCACATCAAGTTGGGGTTTCCAAAGGGCTTCTTTTGCAGTTTTCCCCAGTTTTTCTTTTTCCAGTCCATGGAGAGCCACAGCCAACGCACTTGGCCCCTCTAGTGAGCAGGGCCTATAATGCTGCAAATGAACTTTACTTTCTCCTCTTGCTTTAAGTCAGCTATGTTTTCCATGTCAATACCCTCCTATTAGTTTGGTTTAGTACTGCTGAGCATTCTCAAGAAATTCAAACACTTACGCTGCTGCAGCCCAGTGGATTTCAGGGATGTCTGAAGACACTGAAGCCAACACTGACAAGTCTTAGTGCTCTACTTAGAGCTGTAGGTTACAGAAGGGAGCAGTACCTGATAATAGCAGGCAGGCTGTCTTTCTGCATCAACAGATATGTTGCTTCCTGCTTGAAGCAGGAAGCTAAAGAAGATGATAATAATACCTTCTAACAGCGTAACAAGCAGTACAGAGCAGTAACAAGTAAAAAGAAGGGGGAAATGGCTCACTCTTTCCAGTGACAGCCCAAGATGAGCACAATCTCTGCTCATAGAAGTTCTACTCTCTCAGCTGCTAACCCTTAAATGAGGATGAGCAGGGATGGATCAAGTCTCCACCCCTTCTGGTCACTCAGGTGCATTCCTGGGTTGGCCTTGCCTTTTCACCTGGTGCTCAACGTTTTGTTTAGGCTGTGACCTGGCAATTCTGCTGCACTGCTTTTAATGAATATTTTTTATTTGTTAAAAAGAATGCACCTTAAAAAGACGCATATAGTGTCATTATGATTTGGAAATACTTAAAAGAGGAAAAAAAATTCATATTTAAAGAAGTTTCATAATTTTAAAGCCAATATATGCTTAAAACATGCCTAATAGGGCTGTTTAACTTTCCATCTCACTCTGGAATTTAAGTGTGTAATTTTTTTTTTATTTTTTTTTTTTACTAAATTCCTCTTACGGAAGTATGAGAAACTCAAACACTTAGGTTATTATCTACAAACAATGATGCAGTGTAGATTAACAGAGATGTTACTAAGAAAAATAAGCTTGCACTGACACATAGTGATTTAATGGTTCCTTATCTGAATGAAAAGGAATAATCAATTAGTTGGCATCTAAATTGCTGTTCTTATTTTCTTCCTCTTTAGAAGATACTAAAATGATATAAGAATTCTTAATTAAAAATCAATATTTATTGGTAGTAATGTTTAACTTATTAAAACTCATGCAAGATGCATTGTTACTTGTAACAGCTAAAAAATACTTATCTGAGTGATGTATATGAATGTGTGGAAGACCCTGTTCTAAGAAGACGAGGACAGTAGGAAGAAAAATACTTTTCTAATTCTTCATAGCAGTTTGCTTTTTCTTTGTATTTTCTTCCAAATATGAGAAAGGTTTGAGCCTGGGGAAGGAGGGGGTGAGCAGGGAGGACTGACTTTTCAGGAGAGAAGATTGGAATTGCTCTCTCCTGCCTGTTGGAGGCTGTTGCCAGAAATGTCTTCACGTCTGAAAATTGCATCCAGTAAAGAGATCACTACAAAGGAAGCTAAGAACTGCTTGGGAATTACTTCATCTTCAAAGAATCACAGAACAATAGTACAATCAAGGTTGGAAAAGATCTCCAAGATCATCTAAACCAGCCATCCACCTACCAGCAATATTTCCCCACTTAAGTATGTCCCTCGGTACAACATCTATATGTTTCTTGAGCGCTTCCAGGGATGGTGACTTGACCACCTCCATGGGCAGCTCATTACAGTGCCTGACCACTCTTTTGGAGAAGAATTTTTTCCTCATATCCAACATGAAGGGTTTCTCACTTAAAGATTCTCTGTAATAGATCATTTCTAAATTAATCTGATTGCCCTTAAAACCACATGTACCTCCAAAATATGTCTTTTTGTAAAAACTGGAAGTGACCCTTGTAACAGAACTGGTTAACTGAAGCAGCAGCCTTAATTCATTTCTAAGGCTACCTGTAAACGATCATCTACCGTGGGCTGTACACTCTGACACAGAATCATTATTCTTAATGTGGCATTACTGCTGAGATATCCCTCAGCAAATATGGGCTTATTTTGGATTTTGAGTGCTATTTCCAGAGCAAACCTAGTGAATTTAACAGTGGGCGAATCCTTTGCCTGTGGCCATTCTTGTTAAACACTGCCTATGTCATAGCATTAATGAGTTTTTCCACAAGTAGCTGGAAAGGATAGCCTGCAGATACGAGGTTTAAAACTGAGCTGCAGGTTGCTTTGCGTATAATAAATTATGAGCACTTCTTGTCATTCAAACTTAGGGCTTCATTTTCCAGTTAATTTTTCATGAACACTATACGTGAACTAAATCCTGTACTAAAAGTAGTTCATAACTTCCCATAAAAGTTACTCTCTAATGTATGTGCAAGATGAAAGGTGGAAGCATTATTTGTAGGATTTACTGCCTTGTTTTCATCGCTTTTTCTGTCTTCTTTTCCTCTTCATGAGCTCCATGTACTTTCATCTGTCTTCCTGTTGCCAATATAGTATTTAATGCAAATATTTTATCAAGTCCACTGAATCTTGAATGTTTTGTATCCTAGTATAGTTCAAACAATTTGAGATCTTTGAGCAGCCAGTGTGTTCAGCCAGATGTTCAAAACAGAGGAAGGGCTTAATGCTGTAAATAACTTCTTTGTGTACTGGAAAATGTTCTGGTACAGAAAATTATAAGCTAAAACTGCATCTGAGACACCATCCTGCAATTCTTCACTTGTAATTGTAAAACTTACCTTTAAACTTTCATTGGGGTCCCCATAAACATTAGTGACTGAAAAAAAAAGAGTTCAAATCATTACACTGTTTGGATTTCTGTCAGTAATAGTTCACGTAAGTAATGTTAAGAGATGAATAACGGCAATTGAGCTGCTTGGAGATATTGAAATTAAAAGACTGTCTGACCTGTGGGCACTGGGACTATTATGAGTCACATGTTGAGGGCAGAAGATTGTCCTCTTCTCATAGACTTCCAGCAAAGCAGTAGGAAGTATGCAATGCTCTGCTTCCCCATATGCAGCACTACACATATGCAGAGAGGCACAGCCAAGAAAAAGTCAGACTCAATGCATTAATTCATGTCCTGAAGTGGATTTGAGTTCAGGTGGCTGAAGATGGTTAATTTGACTGTTGGGGCCAGAAGTTCTTTATATCAGGAAGCCTAAAGGTCTTGCTCTATTCCTAGATTGATGAGTTCACTTGTGATTCACAAGTAGTATTGGGTCCAATTTCAGAAACAGAAACTTAAAATACATAGTCTTGCCTTGTGCTGTCTTCCTTATTCATGATATGGAGCCACTGGACAGGTAGAATGGGCTGTTTGGCTTTTTTTTTTTTTTTTTTTTTTTTCCCCTGAAATGAAGTATTGAGAATGAAAAACCTCTGGAGTTCTCACTCTAGAAATGTCATCCTTTTTCATAAGCTGGAAAACAGAGTATGGGCAGTGTCTCAGTTTTGCTTGGTACAGTGCTAATCACACACATCAACATTTTGGTTGTTGGTGGTGAGAGGACAGGGGGGGAAGAGCTGCTACCTTTATGGAGCAGCAGCTTAGGGTAGGGTGGAGCCGGAACAACTGTCCTGAATTAGGCCAGGCTTATTCCATACCAGGTGACATCATACAGAAGGCCAAAAAACTCTGGGCTGAGTAGAGGTCAGCTCTTGTTGGGGGGTTTGCTGAGCATCAGTTGGTATACATAAGGCCTTGTGTTGCTGGTGAGGCATTGGTTGGGTGGTGGCAAGAGCTGCATTTTGCATGGGTGTGTATATGTGCATACATAGATATGGTTGGTTTTTTTGTTTTGTTTTGTTTTCTTTACCCACCTTATTAAGTAGTCTTTATTTCAGCCTGTGAGTTATATTTAGTTTCTCATTCTTCTTATTTTGTCAGGCATGGTCAGGGAATGAGTGAACGGCCACAAGGTGCTGAGCTGCTGCTGGGTTAAACCATGTTGGGCTAATGCACATATGCTCTTCCTCTGTTTGGAATAACATAAGGCAAGGAAACCCATAGAAAAAACCACTACTGGTTCTGTCCTGCCCGCTTATTGAAGAAATATACTCTTCCCTTAGGTGATCTTGAGAAGAGCTGTTTGCAATATGCCTGGGGTTATGGCATTCAAGAAAAGCTGTCAACTCTCAGAACTGAGCAAAGCTAAATTTCCTGTGCCTGGGCATATTTATGCAAATGTCGGATGGGAGAGAAGGGAAAGGTTGTTCCAAAATCTGTAGTGATCTCTAGTTGGCTGCTGATAAAGAGAGTTGATAAAGGAAACGTTAATAGTTAATATTCAAATAGTATCTGGATGCATTTATTGGGCTTGTTTAGAAGCAGTATTGTCCAGCATGATGCACCTAGAGCTAGAGATGAGCTATTGTGCTCTTCTTTAGGAATACTGAAGTAGTGCCAGTTTAGAGCCATTTTCTCTTCCAAAAGAGATTGTTGTTATCATAAAACCTGCAGAGAAATCAGTGGAAACTGGTCTAATTGTCACCCAAAAAAGCATGAGGTGGGAGGTGTAAATTACACCTATTTGTCTTTAAGAATCTGCTTTTATCTAATCTTTTCTTTCCCTCTTACATTATGGTATTACTTGTCGTAAAATACCTTCAGTGTGCTCTTGGAAGCTGCTAGATGCAGCATAGGGGATGGTGCAGCTGGGAACCAGCCAAACGGCAGTGGTGCCTGCTGGGTGGCACCAGTAGGCATGCATGCAGCAAAATAGATGCAACCATAGATGAGCACCTTATAACTTTAATTCCCAAATGTGTCCCTCATTTTCACTCCCACAGGAAGAATTTCTTATAATCTCTCAGAAGATTACAAAGCAGGTGTTTGATTTTATTATCCCCTCTCCCCTGCAACTAATTTGAACATTAATGAATCAAACCTGTTGAGAAAATGTGTTAGCTGATATTTATCTTCATAATTATTATTTGGAGTGTATCTCACCTCCCCTCACAGGCACTGTTTTGTTCCCTTGATGACATGGCTGTTTCATAAAGCACAGGATGATGCTCTTATAATGAGCAACTGTATAATTAATGTTCATGGAGCAAGGTGTTCGTCAGCTCCTGAGCCTTTGCTGTTCACAGAGGTATGATCTGTATCTCTGTAATGCTCTTCTTTCTAACCTCCTGGTAATTCATTTAAAGCTGCTTGATACAGGATCTCAGTAGGACTGCTGAAAACATTATTTCTTCCTTCTCAGACAGAAGTATGTGAGAAAACACCTACCAGTTCACTTCAGGAAAGATTACCCACCTCTGTGAAGTATTTGGCCCCAAGCGTTGATAACCTAAAAATACATTTAGCTTAGTGTATGGGCATCAACTCCTTTTGAAAGCTTCTAAAACTGTCCTCTGGATTTGCTACATTTTTCTGTTATTTCCATTGGTCATAAACTTATTCATTCCCCTTTTCCCTCACCATAAACTTTATTTATTTGTATGCTTCTGCACATTGTTTTCTAGTGTTTCCAAAGATGTTTTCAAGTTTTATTTTTCCCTAAGACTACTGCCATGACTTTCTACTTGTAGAATCCTCTCCTCTGCTTTGTACCAGGGCAAAGTGGATAGGATGAATTAATATAGGTTAGAAGGAAGGTCCAGGGAAGTGTATGGGCTGTTCAGAAGGCTCTGAGAGCTGCCCCAGAAATGACTGTGAAGTGCTGCTCCTTTGCTTTGTGGAAGCTCACCTTAGCTTCAGGCATGAGTGAATCTGAGGCTGTTACCAAGCTAAAAATCATAATAAGGGCAGAGTGACTCAGAGGACATGAGGGGGGAATAATGGAAAAAAGTTAAAAAAAAAAAAAAAACAGAAAACAAAACAAACGAAAACACTCAAAAAACTCAGGAGTTCAGGGAGCAGAAAATTAGGAGATACCTTTATTAGGGACATAATGATCAGAGAATAATTATTATCACAATTGAAAGTGGTGAAGTGGTGGAACAGAGAGGCTGCCCAGAGAGGCTGTGGTGCCCTCTCAGGTGGTGTTTAAGGTTGGATGGTGCCCTGGGCAATCTGATCTGGTACTTACTGTAGCAACTGACAACCCTGCCTGGGGGCCTCCTTGAGGTCCCTTCCAACCCAAGACATTCTATGATTATTCCCAAAGCTTTCTACCATCTTTTTTAGTGAAGAAGTCCTAATGTCCAAGTCATTCCTTGACCAAAAAAATATATGAAATATATTTGTCAGTCTAATGCAAATCCAGATGCTCTTTCCACAGTTTCTTTAGAAGGGAGTATAGTACAGTGTGATTTATTCTTCCTTTTGGTCAGTTCTTTGTTCTCATCTATGATGAGATTGTATCATCAAAAGTCTGTTATCTAGGAACATTTTATTGGGAACAGAGATATAAGAAAACAATTTCTTAGTCTAAATTAGATCTGTGCTTGTGATTATGAAGCAATTCCTTTGATGTGTTCAGTAAATATTGCTGGCCATGGTCAAGTCTATGCAGGATAAGGAATTCTTGGCAGATTCATGACAAACATTTCCATTCATCGAATGTTGGGGAAAAAAGTATGTCCAAGTCTACCAAAATCCACTGAAGTCTGTAGCTCTTAATGCTTACAGACCTGAGCAGCTGCACTTAGTGGGCAGAGCCCTTGTTACGGTTTATCTGCTCTGCTTCTTCCTGCAAAGGCACATCTGGGGACCTGCCTGACTGAACCCAGGACAGCTCTAAGTGAGTTTTTGATACAGTTCTCTGCAGGGGACTGAAGTGTTTGAAAATGTTTGTTTCATTTTCAGTGGCTATGTATATTTAATGCCTTGATACAACTTTTTAAAGCACTCTAAGGTAGCTACAAAACAACTCACCACATTGTTTTCCACTTAGCTGACCTTTTCCTGCTTTTAACAAAGCACACAAGTGTAAACAGCTATTCTGAGTGCTAAAAGGTCAGAAAACCACTAGACTTTGTAAAGTTGTCCATTCTTTCTGCCCATTTCAGTCATTATTGCTCTCCTAGGAGCAGATGTATTTCCTTATACACCGTACATCTATTCAGAAACACCATCACTGAGGAACTGAAGGACGGGAAACCAAAATTATATTTTTTGAAATAGGTTTGCCTTGTGAAAGTGAGTATTAGAGGATTTCCTTAGAATCACAGAATCACCAGGGTTGGAAAAGACCTCCAAGGTCATCCAGTCTAACTGTCCACCTATCACCAATATTTCCCAGTAAACCATGTCCCTCAGTACAACATCTAAACATTCATTGGCCACCTCCATCTTGAACAAACTTGAACACCTCCATATGTTCCATTTATCAGGTGGCTATTACTTGGAATCCTGATCATGAGATTCTGTTGCCATTTAACAGATGACTGAAAGATGTCCCTGCCTGTCATAAACAAAAGTTTGACTCCGCTTTCTTTCAAAACTGTCACTTAAGGCTCAAAGTGATGAGCCACTTAGAAAAAAAAAAAAAAAAAAAAAAAGAAAGAAACCCTCAGCAAGCTTGTGGTGGCAGCATCGATGCTGTGAGGATCTAAAAATATAAGCCAGTCACGGTTTCCAGTGAGAGGTAATATTTTTGATTTACTCAAAGTGATGTGTCTAAAAAAAGAAACAGATATTTCAGCACACCAGCCCTCCTGGAAGACTAAAATAGAAGAAGGAACTTGTAAAGCTATATGCAGGCATCGATAGGAGAAAACTCACTGTTGACTGTGAAGGTCACTGCTGCTCTTTCACTGGAGAAAATGCTCTGGTCTGCTTGAAAGAAGAACTAAGATTAGTCCAGGCCCATCTCAAAAGTTCAGTAATCAATGTTGTATACTCCACTATCACATCCTGGTGATAAACCTGTGTTTGTGATACTTAGCTTCCTTTCTGAGAGCTTGGCCTTTGCCAGGTACCGCAACTTCTCTTGGCTCTGCAGAGTCACAGTAACTATTTTGTTCATGTTTTTATGTTTCTCTAAGTTCAGTTGAGCCTATACTTCTGTGTTATCTTGCACTTGTGGGCTAAAACTATGTAGGTGCTTAGATGTAAATGTGATATACTTGTTATATAATATTTTTGCTGTGCTTTGAGCCAATAGTAACAGCTCTCAAAGCTTAGAACTAGGTATTTCACTTTAAGAAACACAGGACATTAAAAGCAGACTGAACGCTCACAGCCCAAGCCTATTAAAAATGTGCACTGGACATAGAACCAAGGGTTGTATAGAACTAAAGTTTATCAAAACATTCTCTGTGCTAGACAGAATGCCTTAGTGTGTGTGTAGCCGTGGAAATTGATTTTCATTTTCACTTTGGTACTCCTGACTTTCTCTTAATGCAGGTATGCATAAAAGTATCTGTTATAACGATGGGAAGCATGCGCACTGCTTAATTCCCGGTGTATGGCGAGTCTGAGGGGTCAGTAACTACCCTCAGATTCTCTATATTTGGAAGGCAGTATTTACTCTTCTGATTAGTAGGTTTAGTCATTTTGACAGCAAGTTTTTCATCACAGTTCTGGCTTTATACCTTGCCCTGGCATTTTCTTTATGCCAGGGAGGAGCTTTGCTTTCTGCAAGGTACCAGCTTACCTAGTTAGACAAGCAGATATCCTATTACTGCCTGAAGCCTGTGGCCATTGGTGGAACATGCAGGAGGAGGAAAATACTGTACTGGCTTACCTAACTTTGCTGGTTGTCGATGCCAATAACAGCTTCAGTCAGAAAAGGGGCTAGAATGAACAGATCAAAATAAGTTACTGGAAAAGCATAGGATTTTTCACTTTTACACCTAGCAATTTAGAGCATGCTTTTTATTAATTTTCTCTTATGCATCCTGTCTTAACCACTACCTGCTGTTCTTGCTGTTCTTACAGAGGCCGGCAGAGTTACTTCTGTGTCTCTATTTCCTAGATACCATGGCTTTCATAACAGGCCTGTTAATTTAATTTTATTTTTTTTCTGTGACTTCACACACAGAGTTTTCTAATGACATGATTTAATACTTAGGATTAGTAGTCACAGGATGTTACTCCAGTAAGCTACATGTAGTGCCAATCAGTTTTAAATGTGCTCAGAAATATATATATAAAAAAAAATTATTCGAACCTGGGAAAGCTGTAGTGAAATATTAGCTGGGCTTAGTCTCAGTGGAGAAAAGAGTGTGGGATACTGTGTCTCACAGGTGACACTGTTGTTTTACTTGGCTCTAACAGTGGCAGCTTTTTTGTTTTTTGTTTTTTAATAGACCACTTTTCCCTTCTGAGCATTTGTTTATTTGCTCTGCTCAGGATTGCTTCTGCTGTATCTCACTTGTGTAGCAAAGTGCCTCTGAAGCACCCGCAGTGCAGAAAGTGCTGGCTTGTATCTAATTACCAAGTAACCCAGTTTTCTGTATGCCCTCGACCTCTTTTACATTCAGCTGTAACTTTCTAAAGTTCCTCTAGGTTTATGCATGCATAACACAGACATCACTGGCTTGCTGAATTTGAACATTACACACAACAGTTAAGGATTGCAGATAGTGATTTGTATTCCTGTCTGCCAGAGCATTTAGTTATTTGTTGCTGCACTGTTTCACAAGCATACTTCAGTGTAGAAAATAGGAAGCAAATCCCTTCAATCTCCTAAGTGCTTTATTTCCTTTCTTGAGCACTGTGCTTACAGTATATAGGAAATAGCCGGTGTACATGTCTGGTTACTGGTAATATGTACATGGAAAAACAGATACAGTTGTTCTGGAGTATCATGAAGACAAATAATTGGGAGCTGCAAATTGGGGAGCTTACAAACAGGAGGAGGACGAACTTTTTACATGGTCTGACAGTGATAGGTTGGTGAGGCACTGGCACAGGCTGCCCAGAGAAGCTGTGAGTGCCCCATCCCTGGAGGTGTTCAAGGCCAGGTTGGGTGCGGCCCTGGGCAGCCTGTGCTGGTGGGGGGCAGCCCTGCCTGTGGGAAGGGAGGTTGAAACTAGAAGATCTTCAAGATCCGGTTCAACGTAATCTGTGCTATAATAACCTGGCTATGGGCTCTGCCCCATTTATCTCATATGTCTGGTTTTGTGTTGTCCGTGCGACCTGAGCGCCAGTAACACTGACTTCTGCTCTGTGCATTCAGGAAAATACTTTCCTACCCACAGAAAGAAAATAAACACCAAGATTAATTGCTAAGAAACATTCCTGTCCTGTGTCCTGCAGCCATTGAAGACAGATAATTGGAAAGGAGAACAGGAAGGGAAATTAACTGACTGAAGTACTGAAATCTTTGTTCTGTTTAGAGGATTTTGACTGTTCTTTGGCATTATTTTCTTTAACAAGGAGGCTTTATGTTTAAGATATTTGGGCTTTGAGAAGGGCTACAAAAAGCAAAAGAATCTAGACTGTTCTCTTAGGGCACAAAACACTACTCTGATTGTTCCCCAGGTTTGAAGCCAAGTGTCTCTAATGCTGGGCATGATGCTTTACCATCACACGGATCTTTGTTCCTTCTGCTGGAGCGATGGAATTGTATAATGGGTCTAGCAGTCTTTTATATTGGAGATGGTCAAATCTGGGGTATAATCTATATCATTACCATGCAGTATCTTAAATATTGGTCTCATGAAGTTCCTAACACACCTTACTAGCATGCTGAAAATCACCAATGTCAGCAAAAGCTGTAGCTGGAATAAGCTATTGCAGGCAGAAGAGGTGACTATAGCGTCAGGGTATCTCACTAAACAACTTGTGGCCTTCTGTGGTATTTTTTTGTTAAGTGGGTACATAGGAGCCCTCACATTGCAGAAAGAGGGGGCATAATTCCACAGGACAGTGCATGAATAATCCGAAGTGTTTGTGTCACTAGGTTAAACTGTTTTGTAAGGATGGGATAATGTAGTTGGTACCCTTGACTGTCTACCTTGCAATGCGTGGGGAAGAATGGAAGTTGTACACAGTCCTTCAGCGAAGGAAACTGTATCTGACAGTATTGTTTTTGCAAACACGTCCTCAGATATTGACCTTGCAAACCTAAAAAAAAAAAAAAGAATATTATCAACTTTTAGGGGTAGAAGTGAAGGCCTTCAACTTTCAGTCCTAATAGCTTTGAGGTTAGTGTAATCTTCTCTTAATCTGATATGTACAAGAAAAACAAGTCAAACTCCAAAAGCAAAATGTGAAAAATACCACAATGTGCAAACATGTGGTCTGACCTCACTCATAAAAGTAGGGCGTATGACGGCATTACCGCACTTTGCTGAGAGCCTGGGCTAGTACCTGAAATCAAGCCGTGAGACGTTACTCACCCCAAGCAGCACAGAGGAAGAGTGTGAAAGTGGTGAGGGGTGAGAGAAAGCAGTCTTTCCGCAGCACATTCTGACACTTGACTGGGCACTACATTGCTTCCATTTATCTGCCTATACTCAATCTCTGCACCTCTCAGAGACAGCAGTTTATCCTGAGTACGTACAGCCAATAAAGCCCTGTCTTTGGGGACCTAATACAGGAACTTATCACTGCCTCAGCTGCAGCCCTGCTTTCCTGCTGGCCCTGGGAACCCATGCAGAACTGGCACGGTCAGAACAGAACTAGTCACCTCTCTCAGCACTAGCACAACCTGTGACCTACTGGGCTAAGTACCTGCTTTTTTTGGAGATTTTCTGGGAAAACTTATGACTGTCTTAAGCTTTTGGTGGCCTGCCTGCTTTTTAATTGGTCGATCACTTCAAAAGGAACTATAAGAGAATTCAGGTCTTTGGAAGCTTTGCCAAGCTTCAAACAAAGGAAATGAAAATACATGAATTATAGCTGAAGCAAGTTCTTTACTCCAGCTCTGCAGTACGTTAGGGAGGACAAATGAGTCATATCTGTGTGGAAGGATGATCTGTGACACTGAAACTCTACAAGGGTTTCAAGGGACGCACTAACAAACGGCACGGCAGCATCAGATCAAAGGTTTTGTTCCATACCGTCCTCAACTCCTGTGCTTTCTACAGGCTGTGAGTACCTTACTAGAAGCACAACATATGGTGCCCTGGAGAAGAGGGAAGGATTGGAACATAAAAGCAGAATGCAAAGCCATCTCTGGAGTGGTGGAGGAAAGGTGATGTGGAGCTGCTGAGGTAGAAGAGGTTGAACTAGAGAATGAAATGAAGGGGATGGGGCAGAGGAGAAGGCAAGAGAAGTGAGGCTCAGTGAGAGTCACGCAGTGAGATTTGCAACAGCTGCTTCAGACATAACTACCATTCTGGCAAGCCACAGAGGACCCTGGAGCTTGTAAAAGCCACCGTTTTAATAAATGTTTCCATAGGCTGATTTTCTAAATGTAAGGTATACTTTATCGTTCGTATGGTGTATATTCAAGTGAAAAATCTGTTCGTGGGCTCACTACTTCGCATCTCTAAGCACAGCGCCCTTTTGAACAGACTGTCATATCTCAGCTTGCCCAGAAGAGGGCACTCCGTGACCGGCTGCGGGGAGGCCCGGCGGGGTGATAGAACCGGCCCGGGCGGCCGGGCTGCTTGCGGGTGCGACGGCACGGCTGTGGAAACACGAACAGCCCGTTCCTAACCCCCACTGAAAAAACAAACTCTAGAAAACTTTCTGAAAGCTTAAATGGGAATCTTATTTTTCACCTTTTATTTTCAAAGGCATTAATTTTCCTTAGCTCTATTTTGGCACTCAAACCCAGCAGTGATTTACTTGCCTATGGGCTGTGACATCTGAAGGCAGTGGAGAAAGGAAGTTCAGGTTTTAGACAAACCTGGAGGCCAGGTGGCTGATGCAGATACCGGACTTCAAATAGTAAGAACTTTGGTATCTCATCACATTCATGGTACTGAAGTCAGGTGCCATGGTTCTGCAATGTGCAGGGATTGAACAAGCTGCTTTCGGAAGTGTAAGCCCTGAAACGCCTCTTTTCCAAAAATCTAGGTAAGAACAAGTGGTTCCTGCCAGGACTTTCCCAGAGCAGCCATAGGAGCTAGTTAAAAGCCTGTAATTAGGCCAGTTGCAACTCAGTCAAATTCCCATTCCTCACCTGACCCAGAGATTTATGTCTGCCCAGGCTTCCAAGTCCTGTGATTATCAGGCTTTATGGAAAGGCTGTACATGTCTGTGAGAGTGAAGCTGTTGGTATGAGGGATTACTTTTTTTTTTTTCTCTGGAACCAGAGACAGAATGCTAAGCCTGGGTTTGTGTTATGTTGCCTTGTTTCTCAGCAGAGTAACTGCAGTTTGCTTACTGGTAGGGCTGGAAAGCTTCTGCCAATCCTGCAGATGAGCTTCTCATGCAGGTTGCAGTATGCTTGAGGACAGTGTTGGTGTAACCTGGAGAAAAATAAATTACAGAACTCTAGCTAGAATGGATTCCTCTTGTAAAATACACGAGTCATTTTGTTAACGCTGACTATTTTATCCAAACAGTTTTAAAAGGAAAAGTGAAATATATTGATTTCAAAATACGCAGCAGATCTTCACAGAACCTAGAAATGTAATTGTCGGTGCACGGGCTTTTAGAGACCTCCACAGCACTTAAGCACTGAGCTTAGTGCCTGCAGCTCCCTGAGGAGATATGAAGGCAGGGCAGAACTTGAGAAGCAGTAGGAAGACTGTACAGAAGGAAAGATGAAGTAGGAGGCTCAGAGGTAGGAAAGGGCAGAAATGCAGTTTATCAGTGGGTTTAGGAATGCTCTCAAAAATCCTAATTTTTGCAACATCTTTTTCCTTATGAAAACTCACAACGAATAGCATGGTAAACTTGGCACCTTGAAGGGAATGTAAGTGAGAACAGCACTTGAAGACTGCTTCAGCAAAGTATTGGGGAACAGATAGTCCTAACGTGGTTCAGCAGAGCACTCTTTCTGTTCAGCTCTAAGCACACATTCACGACCTCTTAAAATCTATCTTTGGCAGTCTCCCCTTTTCCTGACAAAGCCTGTTTTCCTTAAACTTGCTTTTTTTTTTTTTTTTTTT
>PPHD01002041.1:0-15483 GCA_002909625.1 Bambusicola thoracicus | reverse complement strand
TCCCTCCTTCCTTCCTTCCTTTGCCATGTGTAGTACCACTCCTTTCCAGCGGAGGGAAAACGTGCACTTCTATCCTGGCTGTCTTCCTCTTCACCCATATTCCTCTCAGCACAGCAGACTAAAGCAACTTAGAGACAGAAAACAAAGCACCGTGAAATTATTTTTACATTAAGCAACTTATTTTTCAATTACTTGCACTAATTTGGGAAAATTTAAGTTGTGTGATGACAATACTGTTGGCCTGGGAAGCCAACTGGTGAGAGGCTAAGGGAAGAGTTGGCACTGAGGAATGAAACCTGGGCAATACTAGATTTTTTCCTTGTCCCTGTTTTTGTTCCCCAGCCCCTTTGCCTGCATTCTAATAGTGTTACCATGACTGTGAAGAGAGAGGGAGGAAGACAGAAGTCTATGTGCAGGAAGAGTACATGGCCGGAGCCTAACTGCAGATGGGCAGACTGTGTAGAGTCCACACAATCGAGTGTATGTGCACCCAAGCACTACCTTCATAAAGCAACACTTATCTAGAAAAACACAAATATATTTTTCACTTTTTTTTTCTTTGTGGGGCTTTCTAATAAAACATACGTACTGCTGTTGACGCTGTAAAATGAGTGTACATTACTGTTGTTTTAAGATCTGAAAGAAGAAATGCCCAGGGAAGGGTATCACGCTCTTTTGTCTGGTCATGTGCTCAGATGTTAATTTGTACTGAATTAACTGGACTTCTGTTTTTACCAGCACTGTAAGTAAGCGGAGGTACTCCCAGTGTGTACGAACAAGCAAACACATTTTCAGAAACGAACAGCAACTTTCACACTTTAAAACTTTCCTCTCATGTGCACCCTTCACTCTTCAAGGACCACTTCTTCCAAACATCTGTATCAAAGATGAAGGACTGTGCTCCCCAGTTTCCGATGTGAATTACTCAGCAGGGAGAAATTTTAATGTCAGCTGCAAAGTAGCATCCTGGAAGGGGGGACAGCATGCTGCAGGAGGTGCTTCCAAGCGGCTGTCCTCCTGCCCCTGGCCGCGGCCTTTCGGTGCCATGCACTGCAGCACTGCAAGCAACCGCTGGTGGGAAAAGCTGCGGGCTGCTGGGAGGAGGTGTCTAGAGGAAGAAGAGAATGGGATGTGATGCTTGAAGTACCTTTGGCAAAAAAAGAAAGAGAGAAGGAGAGAAATGGGGATGAGACCCACTGCCCAGGACAGCCTGCAAGCTCAGTACAAAAAGAATGCAGCCGTTCTGCAGTCTGACTAACAGACGAGGGCTGCCCTATATGGCAAAAGTACCGTTGCCTTAGAGGTGTGTTTGGGATGTCCGGAGAAACGTCTTTGTCCGTGGAAACAAAACGTTAATGCTGCCTGAACCTGTCCCGTTGTCAGACAGCTCCGAGAGCCCGGGGATGTGGCTGGGAAGGGAGGAAGGGAGGGCTCCCCCTGTGAGCAACGGCCAGGGCAGCAAGGCGCGCCCAGCACTGGCTTTCCCCTCGCCGCGTTGCAGCCGGGGGTGGCTGCGGGCGGCCGAGACGCCCTGAGCGCTGCCCTGCGGCTGCACAAGGGTTTTGCCCCGCCGGGCCGGGCCGTTCTGGGCAGCAGGAGGCGGGGCCGAGCCGCGGGGCGGGGCCGGCCCACTCGGCGGGGCGGGGCCTTCTTCGGCATATAAGGACGAGCCGGGCGCTGCTCGGCGTCGGGAGTGTGTCGGGAGCGGCGAGGGGAGCGGAGCCAGTGTTAGGTGGGAGACGGGCGGGACGGCGGCGCGGAGATGGAGCTGCTGCGGACCATCGCCTACCCGCCGGGCGGCGGCGGCGCCTCTAGTACTACCGCCGCTGCCAGGGGCTGCGAGGCGGCCGTGGGGAGGGCCGGCAGTGCCGAGCCGCGGAGAAAGAAGGCGGAGGAGCAGCCCCACCAGCACGCGCACCCTGCCGCCGAGGTGTCCCGGATTATAACCGACCCCACGACGGGGAAGCGCTACTGCCGCGGAAAGGTGCTCGGAAAGGTAATGGCCGGACCTGCGCCTGCAGCCCTTCCCGGGGTCTCCCCGTGTCTGTCGCGGCCGGTGCCCCTCTCGCCCGTACGCCGAGTCGTGTCTCCTGCGCCGGCGGGGACCGCGCGGGTGTGCGCTGTGTGCGCGTCGCGGCCCTTCGGGAGGGAGCTCTGCACACCTCCGTGTCTGAGCTGGCTGTCCTGTCCGAAGGAAGTTATGCTCATTGACTAATACGCGAGCTGCCGAATGACTCAGTGCGGGGCTTCTTCCCTACCTGCTCTAATCGCGTTTTTCTCCTGTTTCTTCAGGGTGGATTCGCCAAGTGCTATGAGATGACAGATTTGACAACAAATAAAGTTTATGCTGCAAAAATCATTCCTCACAGCAGAGTAGCGAAACCTCATCAAAGGGAAAAGGTGTGTGTGCGTGAATGACTTCTTATTTATTTCTTTATTTATTGTCCCTCAAACTCCCTTTGTGTGCTGGATTGCCCAACCCTTTTTCTGGAATAACTCCAGCAGAGCTGTCTGCTCTGCGCTTCCCAGGCTTGTGGTCACACGGCTAACAATGCTTTTTTTTTTTTCCTCCTCTCTTATCTCTCCAGATTGATAAAGAGATCGAGCTGCACAGAATGCTTAATCATAGACATGTTGTGCAGTTCTACCACTACTTTGAAGACAGAGAGAATATTTACATTCTTCTGGAGTACTGCAGTAGAAGGGTGAGCATCAACAGGGAGAAATACAGTATTTACTTGCCTGGAATCTGTAATTAATTTAAAGGTCTGAGGTGTAAAAAGCATTTTTCATGGCTTCTTTAGTTCAACCGCGCGTCAATTTTCATTTACTGAACGTGAATTGTGTGTGTGTGTGAATGCTCAGTGACACGTCTGCCTTTGTTTTTTCCTCTGTAGTCAATGGCTCACATCTTGAAAGCACGGAAGGTATTGACAGAACCAGAAGTACGATACTACCTCAGGCAGATTGTGTCAGGGCTAAAGTATCTTCATGAACAGGAAATCTTGCACAGGGATCTTAAACTAGGTAAGTTCTGTTCCTCGATGACTTCTAAAAACACACGCTTTTCCAGCTCTGTCAGCCTTGTACCACTTTAAACTTGTGTGCTGATGGCTTAATTAATAAGATGAGCTTAGTCTGCCTATGCACTGGGAAGCTGGAGTGTTTGAGGTGTGATATTAAGTATCAATGCTTTAAAAAAAAAAAGTCTTGGTTAGCTTCAGGCTTTGAACAAAGTATGACTCAGCACCTGTGGCAAATGCATTCCTGCTTTGCAAGAAGACTAACCAGAATTTCTTTCTGCTAGGTAACTTCTTCATTAATGAGAATATGGAACTGAAACTGGGTGACTTTGGCTTGGCAGCAAGGCTGGAACCACTGGAACACAGGAGGAGGTAGGAGCATTAAATAAAAAAAAAAAGCCTTGTAATGTACGAAACCAAATTCACTTAGAAACGAGGGAGAGATCCTGTTCAAAGGGAGAGCTAATTGTGTTCTGGAGTTGAGATTTCCCCTTCTAGAAAAGCTTGCTGTGTTTTGACGTTTGCATTCCTCCTCCGAGCATTTGAATAATAGCAAATGCCTGAGGCAGGATACCTGACTAATAGTGCAGATATGAGTCTGCTTTTCCTGTATCATGAAGACACTGTGAAACACATCTACACTATTAGCATTCATAAAAGTCCTCCTTAGGAGTCTCTGAGCTCTTGCCTGAACTTGAGAGTAAAACCTGCCCTATGAAAAATAGATTCTTTCCTCTTTCTCTCTGAGCTCCTAACCTAACCTGCCTCTGTGGCCTCTTTGATTTACAGAACAATATGTGGCACACCAAATTACCTCTCTCCAGAAGTCCTCAACAAACAAGGGCATGGCTGTGAATCTGACATCTGGGCCTTAGGCTGTGTAATGTAAGTACTTTGCTGCCTTTGAAATAAAATATTTCTGTCATTGGCTTAGGCTTTTAAGAGTTCAAAGGAAATGGTTGCAGTACTGTGTTGGTTTGCAGCCCCTTTTTGATGCCTAACCCAAGTGTAGAAACTCTCCTTACCAGGAAACAGACAAAATGTTTGCAGTAGTTGCAGGCTGGTGTTGTGGGTGCACAAAGTGAAGTTGGCTTTCCTTTGTTTTTTAACAGGTACACAATGCTGTTGGGAAGACCCCCATTTGAGACCACAAATCTTAAAGAAACATACAGATGTATAAGGGAAGCAAGATATAGTCTGCCTTCATCTCTCTTGGCACCTGCAAAACACTTAATAGCTAGCATGCTGTCAAAGAATCCTGAAGACCGGCCCAGTTTAGATGAAATAATTCGACATGATTTTTTTGTACAGGTTTGTCTTATCTCGTGTTCTGGCTTAAAACCTTATCTACCTTTACAAATGTACCCTGTGGGTTGAAAATTGCTTTTTCAATCTCATTTCCACAGGGCTTTACACCTGACAGACTTTCTGCTAGCTGTTGTCACACTGTTCCTGACTTTCATTTGTCAAGTCCTGCTAAAAATTTCTTCAAAAAAGCAGCTGCTGCTCTTTTTGGTGGTAAAAAGGATAAAGCCAGATACTACGATAATCACAGTAAGTTTCAAGCACAATTATAGTTCACTTATCTTTAAGCTGTCAGTGCTGTGCCAGTAATATACAGCTGTGAGATAGTAATGAAGCACTTGTATCTATATCTCTGCTTCTTTGGATTAGGTTTAACCTCTTTATCAATAAGTGTAGATGGCAGGCTGCAACCTACACCAGCATACATAAGTAAATGCTTCTTCTGGCATACTGACAATCTATATGGGCCATCTGTTAGCCAGTTTACTCTCACAGATCTGTGTATAATGGCACTGCTGTTCTGGAAGACTGTGGCTGACTTAAAAGTGCATCTGGAAGGAGACAAACCACAGCTAACATGTTAGGTTCTCTAGTGCAGGGTATTGAGCAGCACTTCTAGATACATCATCAAGACTTTTTTGGTTTTATTTTCCTGTGTTGCAGATAGACTAGCTAAAGAAGATGAAGAAATTTACAAGCTCAGGCATGATTTGAAGAAGACATCGATAACCCAGCAGCCCCACAAACACAGAACAGATGAGGTAAATACAAGCGAAGTTCAATTCAAATCCAATAACAGTTGGGTGGAGTAGCTATAATTAAGTTATATTTGACTTGGATTTCAAAGCTGAGGCTGTACACAGCATAATCAAGCTTAAATGATTAGCAGAGTTGCTTTAAGAGAGCTTAACCAAGCTTCAACAAAGTATGGTAGCCTTTGTAGAGAGACTATCTATTTAGTCTTTTGAGTAATTACAGTATCTGCCTAGCATCCATTGTTGTCTGTGTGGAAACTAGTCTGCTAGTACTCTTTCCCAATATTCCATATGCAAGGCTTCGGTTCATGATTAAGTAGGGATTCTTAAAGAATAAGCTGCTGAGTTCTAACTCCTGCAGCGTGGTGTTCAGGCCTGCATGCAGTTATTCAGTCTTCTGCTTTTCAGCCCTGGCAAAACTTTAACAGTGTTTAAGGTGTAAACTGAACGTTGGAAGAACGGAAAGACCTGACATGATTATTTGAGCTCAGTATAACGGCAGTTCTTTGTACTTCGCAGGAAGGTTAACACCAGTTTTCTTGGAAAGTACTGTTTGTTGATAGGCAAGAGAGCCATGCAAAACCTTGCATTAAGACTTGGCTCATGTGAACATCAAATGTAACATGTTTGACATCTTTTTTAGGAGATCCAGCCCCTTATCACAACGGTAGCCAAGCCAGGAGCATTACCAGAAACAAAGCAGATTGGAGACTCTATTCGAATGATTGTCAGAGGAACTTTAGGAAGCTGCAGCAGTAGCAGTGAATGTAAGTGCAGCAAAATGTTGTCTGTAATTCCAAATCATGCACCTACTTTCTTCATATCTCAGATGTGGAAGCCTGAAAAAAAGCAGCTGTTTTCCTCCCCACCCCTTATTTTTGGTACTTCACATTTTACAGCCAGTATCTTGGAAGAAATGAAACTAGAAAGTCAGAAAGGCTGGCCATCTAAAAATTACAGTCTAGATAAATTAAGATTTACAATTAAAGCCTGCTCTGAATGGTCATGTCAGTCTAATAATCCCTCTCTTTCAGGCCTGGAAGACAGTACCATGGGAAGTGTTGCAGATACAGTTGCAAGGGTATTGCGTGGATGTCTGGAGAACATGCCAGAAGCAGACAGCATTCCCAAAGAGCAGCTGACAACATCCTTCCAGTGGGTTACAAAATGGGTGGACTACTCTAACAAGTATGGCTTTGGGTACCAGTTGTCGGATCATACTGTCGGTGTCCTTTTCAACAACGGGGCGCACATGAGCCTTCTGCCAGATAAGAAGTAAGGATGATTACAAAATAGATTACTAACTTGAGATCAAACAATTTTAGTTCAAATTACCCATTTCTGACCTCCCTATTTTTCTTTTCTGCTCTTACAGGACAGTCCACTACTATGCTGAGCTAGGCCAGTGCTCCGTCTTCACAGCTGCAGAGGCTCCTGAACAGTTCATTAGCCAAGTGACTGTACTCAAGTATTTCTCTCACTACATGGAAGAGAACCTCATGGATGTAAGTTCAGCACATTCTGGATTTTGAGCTGTAGAAGCAAACCTTAAGCTAAGCTAAATGAGTGCTTAATATGGTATATATTTCCTTTCCTAGGGAGGAGATTTGCCCAGCCTAACAGATGTACGCAGGCCCAGGCTTTACCTCCTACAGTGGCTTAAATCTGATAAAGCATTGATGATGCTCTTTAATGATGGCACATTTCAAGTAAGTAGGGTAGCATTACCTGACAAAATGCTTCTACAGTACTTCATCGTAAAACTAGCTAAGCAGCAGACACTGAGATGAGAAAGTATACAAACAGGAGCTCTCCTTTTTTTGCAGGTGAACTTCTATCATGATCACACAAAAATCATCATTTGCAATCAGAGCGAGGAGTATCTCCTTACCTACATCAATGAAGACAGGATATCCACAACGTTTCGTCTGACAACTCTTCTGGTTTCAGGATGCTCACTGGAACTAAAACATAGAATGGAATATGCTCTGAACATGCTGCTGCAGCGATGTAACTGAAGGGACTGACTCCGTTAAACCAAACGGACCCTCTTGTTCACTGTGAAATCTACAGTGGGGATATTGAAGCAACTAGTATGTTGATAATGGGGATATGTGGTGGTACGAAAACTTGACTGTCATAGTGTGCTGGGCACACTTCTGTTACAGACGCCTGAACCTACTGTTGGACTAAAATGGTGTGACAAGGAGTTCTTCGGACCATAGTTTTCCTTGCTTCATGTGTGTGTTAAAGATATTTTTGACTTGAATTCTGAGCAGAGTGTGACTTCTTGCTCCCCTATAAGAGAGCATTTTTGATGGAGTTAAACTGTGAATATGCATCTGGAAAGGGAGGGAAGGGCAAGCTCCATGGTTGTGGAATAGCTGTATAAGCAGCTTGTAGCTGCTTAACTGTGAACTATGGCCATACTTTTTTCTTTTTTTTTTTCCCCAAAACTATCCACACTTGTGGCTGGCAAAGTGCATTCCTTGTTATAACTTTTTTATTTATTGCAGCCCAAAGTGAAGTATTTATTACACTAATTTTTTTTTTTTTGGACCTTGACCTTTTGAATATAATTCTATTGGAAATAAAGTGAATGGAAAACCCGAACCACTGATGTCCACTCTTCTTACAGTAGAACTTAACAGCCTTGCTGTACATTGGCAGGTTTGCTTTCCTAAAGCCACTCAAAAAAAAAAAAAAGTAGTTGGCTACCAGTCAGTATAGGAGTGATGAGCTCTAAAGTGAACAGTCTGTACATAACTGCACCCAGCATCAGTATTAATGAAGCTGCTGGATGATCATGTAGTTACTGTTCTAAGAGAATAATTCAGTGCTGGGACCAGTACAAGGAGGACCTAACCTATAGTGCAATCCTCTTGCTCCTAAGAGTACAAACATAAAAGTGTTTGCTTTCCTAAATGGAAGGCAATGCAATATGTCTATTAAATTATGCAAGTAGATTGGATTACTGAGGACTCATTACTCAGTGTGGGAGGAGAATGTCTTCTTGGGGCCTGGGTTTATTTCTCTCTACAAGTAGTACAGTACTTACACCTAAATGCATGGCATTCTTCAAATAGCTGATACAGCAGAAAGCAGTACTTCAATCGTTTATTTGGATTAATCTTCATATAACTGAACCAGGTCTATTTAAAAAACAAAATTCAGTCGTCATCAGTATTTCAGTCAAAGTAGCTGAATGCAGGAAGCAGGCAGTCAATGTACTGAAGTGCCGGCTAAACAAAGTAAAGATGTCATCCAAAATAGGGAACTGAGGCTGCAGCACTTTCTTCATCTTGCAGCAAGCACGTGTGGAAGTGAGAGTTTTGCCTTTATTGGATACTATACATTAGGCAGTATCTTTATTTGCTTCTCAAGTTTAGACAGGAAGACATGATGGAGCTCTTCATAGGGGCTCTTTAATACAATTCTAGGCACTTCAGTGAAGTTAAATATGTACTTGCTGTAGTGAGCAGAATTCAGCTTTCTTCAGGGGACAGTGATTGATCTTATTCCTGGGAAGCCATGTCTTACTTCATTATAGTCCTGCTGTTGAGCCCTTTCTTCTTACAAAGGGCTTTCTCACTTTATGTCACCAGCAAACAATTTAGAACAAAAAATTACTTGTTCTATAGTGCTCAATTTATTCAAATAGAAAAGATGCATAGTTCTTTTTCTTTTTTTTTTTTTGAATGTGTGTGTTGGAGAAACTATGAACTTTTACTCCAATTACTATAATTTCTTTGAATATCAAAGTTATTTTCCTGCGGCTGAAATTCAGGCTGCTGTAAGTAAGTAAACAGGCTTCATGTGCAGGATAATTAAAAGTGGGTATGAAAGACCCAAATCCTATTGTAGAATGCTAATTGGTTGTGGACAGCTGTAATGCACTTCACTCTATACAGCTAAGTCAATCAGTTGTCTGTGTGCCATACATATATGTAGTACGAGAACTCTTGGTGTTTTCTAAACCCCTCTCTGTCTTTCAGATTAGTGCTCTGTATCCTCACCTCTCTTTTAACTTTCATATTGACAAATAAGAGAGGCTTTTGGATCAGGATAAGGAAAAATACCCATTTCAAAGTACGCTGCCTTTGCCCTCATGCCTGCTTTCGAACTTGTAACATAAGGACTACTATCTAGAACAAAGGTTCTGAAATTCTTTCCCAGGGCGGATCAAGTCTTAAATAAGACACTGTAGTGCAGTAATTGACCTCCTTTACTCAATCACAAAATCCCTGTGGTAATTCTGCATTTGAGAAAATAAATATTGAAAACATACTTGTCCACTCCTCATTATAACACGTGTCTTATGTTCTCCTGAAAGAAAGTCCTATGTTGTGGATTTTCTGCTTGTGATTATAATTTTTCTATTGAAAAGAAGAGCAAACATAACAGGATCATTTACTTTGGGAGCATATGTATTTGAAGGAAAATACAGTGAATAAGGATGAAAGGTGGCACATAGCTTTCCCTAGGCTGAGTGGTGTACCCAGGAAATAACATTGTCACAAAAAAGCAAATACTCTCTTGTACTCATATGAAAACATATTTATTGAATCTTAAAATACCTTTTTGCAAATGTATACGTATACTTGCATAGCCCAACGTGGTAATCTGCCCAGCAGACAAATCAGGGAAACAATTCAAATAGTTTATGCTTTAACATAAAAAAAATAATGCATTACCCAGCAATGCTGCTAGTGTCTTCAGTGTTCTGGGCCATTCTGTAATTCCCTTACGGTGTTCTGAAATTAGTCCATTTCATGAATTCACTTAAAACACAGAATACAAGAAAAAGAAAAAAGACATCTTGCCTTAAATGTTATTCTGCAATATAGAACAAACTTCCATGCATTGTCCAGGCTAGTTATGAATCAAGAAAAAAAAAGTTTCAGTCTCTTTAAACCAATTTCATTATTTCTGAAAACAATCAGACTGGAAAGTAACCCTTTATCTGTCTATCCATAACAATTTCCTGACTGATGAGATGGATTTAAATTCAAGTGTGAATTTTCAAAAAACAATGTGTAGATTCTTAAAGATAACTATTAAATCTGTTGTAGTTTTTTTTATTTGTTTGGTATTGGGTTGGGTTTTTTTTTGTTGTTTGTTTGTTTGTTTTGTCTGCTATTAAATTCCTTATGCCATATTAGTGTAAATAGTCTTTAACTGAATTGCCATGATGTTAGAGCAAAGTGTTTGGAGGAAGAAGTTAAACTGCACATATACATAACGTGTTGGAAATGACTACCGTGGTTCATCAGTGTTTGGAAGCTGGCATATAATTAGCCTCTGAGTTTTATCTGTGTAAATTAACTTCAGCATGGAAGCAAAATGTATTTGAAAGATTCTTCTGTATGATATAGAATTAGGCTAAGTTTAAACCGTTGCTTGTTTTATCTCTGCCATGTAACCAGGAGTAAGAGAACATTTTATATTGTCTCTATTATGCATGTGTGTTTCAAACAGGAGTAAAGTATTATCCAAATTGACTGTCCTTTCCTGTTTATTATTTAAAGAGACACCTAAAATTGGCATGATGGCAATGGTTGCCTGAGGATGGTATAGGTTCCCCATCCCTGGAGGTGTTCAAGGCCAGGTTGGATGGGGTCCTGGGCAATCTGATCTGATGTGTGGTGTCTCTGCCCATGACAGTAGGGTTGGAACTTGGTGAGCTTTAAGGTTTCTTCCAATCCAAAACATTCTGTGATTGTATGATGGATGATTCTATGATTCAGTGATTGGATAATTCTGTGATTCTGTGCTAAAAGTGTTAATGTAATCAACAGTGCCTTGAACACATGTATAATTGCTACAAAACTGGTCCAGGTAATGAGTTACTAAACACTTTTTCTTTGGAACTTAAATGGCAGTAAGGTTCTTTATAGTCACCTCCACAAAGGACTTGGGCTAAATGAACTCCCCAGCACTTTGTCCTCTCTTGTGGCAAGCCAGAAATGAAGATTACCCCATGGTCTGCCTCCCTTGCTTATCTTGGATGATTCATGAAAGTCACTGCTTATTTTCCACTGATAATCTTGAAGGCAGTTAAAGGAGAATGTGGAATGATGGTGTTCTGTAGGTGAATGTGTGGGTGTCTATTCATACACAGAAAACTGTAGGCAGAGTTGGACAGAAAGTAGAGGCAGCTGGTAGGCAGCCCAAGATGCTCTGATCCAGAGCCCCAGGCAGACAAGGTGCTTCCTTTCTCCTCACTAACCCTTACCAGTGATCTCAGCATGACATCTAGCCTTCTCACCAGAGAAAACCCCATCTTTCTCCTTGCCTATTACATTTCATCCAGAGGAATACTTGTAATCTGACTGTGGACATGGAATGAATAGATAGCTCAGACTAAAAATTCCTTTTCATTCAACCATTTCCATTTAAGATTAAAGTTGAGCCTTGGTTCAAAGCCTATTTAGAGAATTACTACTGCTATTACTAGAAATCTCCGTTAATACTTTTTCCTTTCTCGGACACCTCTACTCACCATCTCTCTCTTTTTTTTTCTTTCTGTTTCTTTTTTAGAGTCCTACTCTAAAGAAGAATAAACATCAAACAATTTATTTACCTGTGTTTAAGATCTTTAGGTCTGATCACACAGCTGTACACATCTCAGACAAAGATGACTCCAAATTTCTGTGGTAATTATAATAACACGCTTAGAACCCAGCCATTTTGGATGTCTTTCCTGTGGACCATTCTTCTGACAGACTCAATTTTGCAGTATTTCACATTAAATGACCACAACATCAACACCGTTAACAAGATAAATAAAAAGAGGTCTGAAGTCATCTTTTCAATCTTAACACAGACTCAGGAAGACCTCAGGTTCTCCCACTCATGTTTCTAATGCTGATTTCACAGACACAAGCGTTAGCACCAAGTTAATGGGTAAAATTACAATTCAAGAAAATTCAACACATAGGGAACTTTCTCATCTTTAAAATAGAAACTTTAAGTTGTGACTTAAGACCATACACAGCCTTTATTTTTTCTTTTCTTTTTCTTTCTTTTTTTTTTTATGTAGTATAAATAAAGACATTGAAAAGACGTAAGGAGATTTATGTGTTTGAATTCACTGGAGGGAAAAAGTGATGGGGATTATGTAGAGGGATTGGCAGATTTCCTCTTCTTCCTCTCTCCTAAAGACAAGATTATGTGATTATAACCTTCACTGGGAGTTGAGCACTTTGGAGAGGAATGGATTTGCAAGTCTATTTAAAACGGTTATTTATTTACTTACTTCTCTTAACACCTTTACAGTGCTAACTATTAACAGATTTTTTGGAAGAAATGCAATTCCTGGAGACTGTCCCCAACACAGACACAAACACAAGCATAACTACTTGTAGCTGAGAACTAAGAAAGCCATAGTCCTTGTCTCTCAAGACAGAACCATCAGAACTAGGGTTGCTGAGACTTGATGTTGCTATCATTTAAAAGATAAAATATGAAGAAGCAAATAAATCTTTCAAGATCCCAATTCTCTCAAGGCCTTCTGTTCTAATATATCATAGAGAAGTAAAACAGGAAAGAAATGTGTATATGCATGTTCCACACTCCTCCCTCCCCCACTTCCCTCTTTTATAAGTCACCTTTGACTGCAGTATATCTAATATATTGCTAGAATTGTAAAATAAATAAAAATGATATGTGAATTTGGTTATAAGCTCTTCTGGCTCTAATGAATGAAAACTACTGCTTCTGATAGGAGTGGAAGGGGAGAAGTACAGTACTTGATAAAGTAGGCTATGGCAGATGAGGATAGCCAAGGAGAACAGAAGAAAGGAAGCAAGGTTGTGTCATCAAAGCAAGTTTCATCTTCTAAGGAAAAAAAAAAAAGGAAATTTGATTATCATCTTCAAGGCCAGCTTCTCATGTCTGCCATCACATAACGCTGTGGATAGTTGCAGTGAAAAATGCATGGGAGGTACAATAAATGGATAGAACAGGAAAAGCTGGACTTTTTAGTGCAAGGCAGTTGAGACAAACTCATGCTAATTTAAATTCCTTTTATTATATATTAGCACAGGCTGAAACAGTTTTGTATTAAGTTTCACTTTGCAAGTAAAGAAAGCTGGCCTGATTTTCAGACACACCAAACTCTGTTAGTGCTGAGTATCTATGGAAATGGACGGTCTCTACTTATGATGGAGGCTACATATCTCACAACACGGCACAGAGTGAGGTGGTGTTAAACAGTGGTTGTGGAAAGGTGAATGCACGCAGAGAGTTTACAGTATAGTACACAAGGCTTTTTATGACTCTCTAAGCATTTATACTGAGCTTCTCATCTTCACATCTGTTCGTCTTTCCCATCATGCCAGTTCCTTCTTGTTACTGCTAATTACAAATAATTAGACAGTTGGCTCAAGAAGGTGAGTCATGACATGGAGGATATGTAGGAACATATAGTTTTTCAGAAGGGTTCTGAAAATGGTGGAGGAGCTTGTAGCATCCAGAGGAAGGGAGGTTATTAGAAGGCCATATGTCAGTGGAGGGTGCTCTGGGAAGGAAACATGGGGGAGGGCTGGCTGAAGGAATATGTTTTTAATCCTCTCCCAGCACAAATATGCTGTGAAAGAAATGGAGAGCTGAAGAGGCAGAGCAGGAGGAGGCAGTGAAGGGAAGGCCCAGGGAAAGCTGCAACATGCCTAGCGGAGAGGGGTCTCGCAGCAGACCTGGGCAGGCTCTAAGGAGGCCTCACAGTTCACCCTGAGGGGGAAAGCCCACTTTCAGTAACTTCATCCCAATATGAGACCCATAGGACAACGGAAAGAGGAGGAAAAAGTGATTTTGTTTAATGGAGGTGAAAATATTAAATAATAGCAATAATAATAAAAAAGCTATAGAGGAAATTAAATTGATCCATCACTCAGTAAAGGGGAAGAAGGAGCAAGTGGGAGCTCATGTTTGGAGCAAGGGAGTAAACTTGAATGTCACCTCATGAATTTGTGTTGAATAAAGCTGTTAAGAGACAGCATTCTGAGGAGGATGGAAATGACAGAAAAGGCAGCTGGCATGCCATTCTGGCGATCAAAGCAGGCATGAACTGGGGGTGAAATACAGAGGAAAGAAAGTGATGTGACTAGGGAAAAGGCAGAAAAAGAAATCAAGGAAAAAAGAAGGGTTGAGTGCAAAAGTTCGAAATCCAAGAAAAATCAGAGCCCTTCCCCATTAAGAGGAGCTGAGAGCAGAAGGAAAATATTTGAACTTACTTATTCGTAAGTATATCTGCTTTGTGTATCTCCTTATCTCCTTTGTATATCTGCTGCCAGGAGAGCAGAACTGAAGTGGGTCAAGAGGAGTACCAGCAATGAGAGAATAAAGGCAAGAGATGCAAGCAAGGTGCATGGAAGAAAGAGACTGTTGTGAAGTGGAATGCAAACAGGAAGTGCGAATTCCCCTCTGCCTGAAGGAGAAGGTGCTATGTCAGGAGGCCTGGGGCAGAAAGCTTAATACACACAGTATACATGGCTGAGAACATTAAAGTAAGTGCTTAGAAAATGTTCACACTCTCAGTAAAACAAAGGATTAAGAATGATCTAGTTAGATTAGCGATGGTAACTTTGGGGACCAGTATTGCAAGACAATGCGTTGCTCCTCTGAGTCACTGGTTTCATTCTTGCACAGGCCTTATTAACTGCAAATCTTTACCTCCTGACAGTTGCCTATGTACCATGTGAAATGAGTTGGTGGCTTATTCCTGCTCATACTGAGCAGGTATCCACATTACAAAAAACATCACTGCTAATTACAAACCATTTGCACTAATTGGTATCCTTGCTGGAAGTCTTCAGAGGGAAGACTAATGACTAAACAACAGGTAAGGCAACTAAAACACCCTGTGTCCATCAAGCCAGGCCAGGGATTATGTTGGGTAGGTGGCCAAGCCAACATTTGCATTGAGATGTGACAGATTTGGGTGACATTTTCCGAACTAAACATCGACATTCTAAACCTTGGCTTTCAGCAGTGACTGAGATCTGTGACTTTCGTATGCTGCAGCTATCCTGTACTGCTGCTAACAACGCAAAGAACTTCCCATCTCCTAATATTTTGCTATAGTTTGCTTTCTGACTTTCTAGTTGTTGCAGTTTTCATTTAGTTGTGCATTATCTGTGTAAATGACAAAGTATGTAACTTCTGTTTTCTAACTGATACATGACATGTGAAAGTAATGTCTTGATAGATTATTTCTTCTACCTCAGGTTTGCCCATTCAAGTACTTTCAGATTTAGAAGCACAGTAGAAAATAGCTGTAATAATCCATCTTTCTATGAGAAAATTAAGGTGAAAAAGGAAGGCAACTGTAAACCTCTTGTCTCCTGGTTTTCCTACTTACTGTCTCTCCTTCCATCACGCAACATTTGTGTAACTAAAGA
>PPHD01002040.1:0-29926 GCA_002909625.1 Bambusicola thoracicus | reverse complement strand
TAAAAAAAAAAAAAAAAAAAAGTTCCAATCTGTTTTTCTGTTAATACATGCACCTCATGATTCATTCACAATTTACAAGGCAAAAACTGTGATGCAGTTAAATCTATCTTTTGGTAATTCTCCCCCTTTTAAAGCTGGAATATATGTTGCTCCAGAAGTCTCTCTCCACTGCTGAGCATATTGGAGTGTGTGTGTGTGTGACTGGGAGAGAAGGTTGTTTTTCCTTCTGCTACTTACTTTCTCTTCCCTTTTCATCTAGGTTTATTTTTACATGTCATCTGTACAAGATGATCTCCATCAGGAGTGTAGAATGCAGAACACACAGAATTTATAACCTTGGTGCCTCTCCGAAGCAAATGCTTAGCAGCAACATTGCTTACTTTGTCTTTGGGGTCCTGTGTTTTTAGGTTATTTCATGTGATTAGGAGAGGAAAAAAACAACAACTTTTGAAGTGGAGGTATTTCACAGAATCAGAATCACAGAATGACCTGGGATGGAAGGGACCCTCAAGGATCATGAATCTTCATCCCCTCCCACCACACGCAGGGCAACCAAGCTCCACATTTAACACTAGACCAGTCTGCCCAGGGCCTTGTCCAACCTGGCCTTGAACACCTCCAGGGATGGGGTACATTGTGTACATTCACAACCTCTCTGGGCAATATTAGATGCAAATAGGTATTATATATCTAGATGTGTTAACTGACTTCTCCATTTTTGCAGAGGTAAGATGCTGTCTGAAAAACAGTGGCTGAGTTTGGGAAAGAATGCTAAATTTGAATAGTTTCTTTTTTTCCATTCTACAGTGGAAAAAGCCCACCACCAAAAAACAACAGCAGCAAAAAAGTGTAGAGCAACCTCCCTCCCTCCCTCCTTTCCTTCCTCTCAATTTTCCTCAGGGGAAGTATGAGACAGATTGAAAACAAGGTTGCCAAGACCTGTCTAGGGGGATTTGGCTTTGCTGTACCCCAGGTGTGGGAAGGTAGAGAAAGGGAATAGGGATGTAAAGGATGTTTTCTCTTCTCTCTTCCTCCCTTTGTTTGCCTTAAAAGCTGTCAGGGATTCATAGTGATCCTATAACATCTTATTTTACTTCTTTCAACCTGTTTAGCAAACAGTTTTACCTGTGAGGTGACTAACATGTTACAGTGTATTATCAGCTATGAAACAACATGATGTAAACGAGTATCCATAACAGACAGTAAAGTAGCTTTGTACTACTGGTCTTCAGTGCACAGCTGTGTAGCAGTGACTGAATATTGAGATCTCATCAGGTTTATAGTTGAAGAATGCCTTTGCCTTGTCAATGAATTGATGATGTCAGCCTCATTCTTTGCGAGCGGCCCTACCCTGTTAATCTGTCTCTCTCCCTTGGCTCTCTGATGCACGATTTTGCTTTGGATAGTTAAATGCATATCCCAGGCAATTGTCCCACTTGCTTACATCCTCCAACCAGACTGTGGGCAGATGTTCATGCTGTAAACATCTGTGCAGATTTAAGGAGTTGCAACCTATGGATGCTTACTGCTGCCTGGCTGGGAGGTGTATTAACCCCTGCAGGTTACCCCTAGAGTAGTGGTTTGTGCGAATGCTTCCTCTTCTATTTCAGTAGCAGGCCAGATTAATGCAAACCTCCTGTTCTAAATTGCAGCTGATGCAGTTGTCTGTAAGCAGGACCACGCACATGAATCACTCTGCTGTCATAGCCATGTGGGGTTAGAAACCTCCATCTGGAAAGCAGTGATGAGTAGCTGGAGGCAGTAATGCCTTCAACCTATTCAGATAAATAGATCTGGTAGCGGGCTTGTGTCAACATACCCATTTTAGAACTGAAAGAATTAGGCTAAGCTGAATTAAGGCTCTAATTCTAAATGAAAGTGCTAGCTTAGGTTGCTGCTTAGCTCGTTCTTCTTTAAAGTTTAATTTCAGATTCATTTCCTGAGTTTCCCCGTGTGGACAGGTCCTCGGACTCTGCCTAGCCTTGGGTAAGCTACTTAGGCTTGTGACCTGAGGATGTTACTGCAAAATAAGCTGAACTATGTGGAAAGCACATTAGGTATTCCATGTGAACTAGTTGTATGCCTGCTCTTTTTCTTTATGGAAAATGCCCTTTGTGTGATCTTCTTCATCAGATAGACATCAGCCTTGTAACAGTGATCTTAGATTAGGGCAAGGATTAGGGCAAAATGGCTGTGAAGATAGAGGTACTCCCAAATACTTAAGTCTGTACCTCACCTCCCTATCTGTGTGGTGGAAATACCTTCCATGCCCAACTGGCAAACCTGCTTTTGGGTGACTGTAAATATTCTTAGCTCTTCTGACTTTTAGATGTAGAGCAGTTCATATTCTGCAACATGCACACCCTTTTGAAAATGCCATCTCTATGTGATTGAACAGTCCTTGCTCTCTTTCCCTGGCAAATTCACATGCTGATAATCTAGCAGTAGAGGTCAGTACTGATTTGCATTGGAGAAGCAAACCTAAGGTAATGAGGAAGAGGTAACTTCTAATCTACAGAATACAAAAATACACTTTCTTCTTTGTTAATGGTACTCCCTGCTTAAATCATATTTTCATGTGATGCTTTCATATGAAAACTGAAAACAGTGAAAGGGATGGCTCCTCAATAGCTGTTGCTGTTTTGGGAATATAATCTTTTCCTAAGTAAATGGATCTCTGCTTTAAAAGTACCTGGGCAGTAGTTTGCCTGGTTTCCAACCTTCAAATAGTTAGTCAAATAAATAATAAGTAAATATGTAATAAATATGTGATAAGTAATGATAGGGTGGTTTTTTTAAGGGATTATAAAGGTGGATCTCTCTTGAGGAGCATATAGTTCTTGTTCTAAGCCTGGCACAGAAACTTGATTAGCTTTTCCTTTTTAAATATGGCACTGAATATTTCTATTCTTTGTAGCCGAGATATGCTGAAACAGCCTGTAGTACTAGCAGATTTGTCAGGCTGTTGGTGTTCTGCCTGACATACGTAGTGTCCATTCTGGGAATCATTCACGCTTCCTTGACTGCTTCTCTTTCATTCTCCCAGCTTTTCTTCCTGACCTTCTCAATGGATTTGGGTTTGTCTAGTTTGTTTGATTAAAGGCCCAGTGTGCTGATCTAATGCTAATATCAGCTTAGTGTCTTCAGGTTAGGTTGCTCTTTGTATTTGCCAGTGCCTTAGTCTGGTGGTCAGGGGTGTGTACAGTTGCACCTGGAAGGGAGGAGGAGAAAGAGAACAAGTCTGTGAGCAGGGGTAGCCCCTTCCCTGTCTTGGCACTTGAAGCCTCTGTTAGAACTGGGGAGAGAGACCACCACCTTGAGATTTCTTCTTGGTACTTTGCCCCACTCACCAGTCTGCTTGTGTATCTTCTTTGCATCGGTAGCTGATCAGAACTTATTCTTTTCAGAAACTGCTGCTCCCATATTGCACGCTGAGGTATGTGCTATGCTTGGGTGGCAGTATAGTTATTATCAATTTGCCTCCTTATCTTATTCTTATTTGCAAGTGTGTACAAGGAGTAGCTTCAGGCAAGCTGACCAATGTTTAAATGGGCATATGGAGGCCTGAGTACAGCACGATGTGAGCTGCTGCTCACCCTACAGTGAGCTCTTTTGAGAACCCAAACCAACAACACAGTAAGTTACTCTTCCCTTGACCCTAAAACAGTACACAGGCAAGATTTCTCATGTCACAGGCATCACTAGTCAACACTGGTCTAGGGTGGCTGACTGCCCTCTTGCAGAGGGAAAGAAGCTGGGCAGAAGCTTATCAGAAGCTAATAAAGCTTACAGCTACTTTCTTATGCAGTTTTGCTCTTAGCTTTTAGAACTTAATCTTGGAGTGTTAACTTTTTAAAAGCTTGATGGATTTATTCCAAGTGTTTTTTTTAATGCCAGTGAAAACTTTTTCTTATATACATCTTAAGACATCACAGATTTTTGTTTTTAACTTTCCTTCCTGCATTCGACTCCTGCAAATGCCTACTCTGGAAGAAGTATGTGCTGTTAGAGTCCTGTCCAGTCTTCCTGTCTGGACACTTCTCTTGCCTTGCAAGAGTCTCAGTTCTCTCTCTTTTTTTTTTTTTTTTTTTTTTTGGCAACAACTGTTCTTTCACTATTGAGAGAAAGTGAGGGATAGGCACTAGATTCAGAAAATAGTTTTACGACACAAACCTGGATTTGCTCATTTTCCCTTTCCCTTTTCCCTTTCCAAAAAAGCCTGCATCAAAGTCTTGGAGTTGGGTTCATGAGCAGCTGACTGCATTTACCATGAATGGCAATTAGCAATGCTTAGAAACAGCAACTAAACAGAGCAGAAATAAGACTACCTGGGGACAAGGAAAAAAAAAAAACGAAAACAAAAACACTGGATAACCCATATGCTATATTTTCAAAGAGCAATTATTGAATCAGTTCTATTTAGCTATGTATAAATTTAAACATCATGTACTGCACGCACTTCAGAACTATATACTCACTCACATGGAAAAGAATTTCTTGGTTGGAGGGTGTAGTCATTTAAAATTTCATGTGTTACGCCTTTACCTTTCAACAGCTGTTTTGTATCTCAGAAGGAAAGTCAACCACCTTGGGCTGTCCTCCCCTCTCCGGCCCAGGATTATCTGGTGCCATATCATAGCGCTTGCCAGTCACAGCACGTTCATTTGAAAGCTAGGACAGCAATTCACTTGCACTTAAACTTATTTTTCTCCAGTTGTTCTCCTTTCTGTTCTTCCCTAGTCACCAGGAGAGTAAATATTCAAAGGCGATCCATCCTCAGAGATTATTAAAAGTGAATAAGAAATGTTACTTTCTCTCTGGCAGAGAGAAGCTTGGATTCAGGCACCCGGAGTGACTTGCTTATATTCCCTCTTGGAAAAACTAACTTAATCAAAATAAGCGTGCTTCCACAAAGTCAATATTTCTTTCAAGTTCTAAGGTGCTTTCATCAGGTTGGTGTGTGTGCGTGTGTGTAGAGAATGGTTAGAAAGAATATTCAGGAAAATGCTTTCTGGCAAAGGAAGAGATCACAGATCAGATCAATGAAATTTCCACAGAAAAGAGAATTGGAGTGATTTAATTTTATCGGCCAGAAATCTTACATCTGGGAACTGTTACACTTTACCAGCAGCCCCAGTGAATAAACTTATTTGAGAAAATATCATAGAAAAATAATTTTGTAAAACCTTGAAAGCAAAGACTGGCACGTGATTTCAAAATGAACACAAATCCACTTATATGAATGACTTTTGATCATGACAGTCTATAACAAATATAAAGCTCCCAGCAAAGTGGTGGTTAATTTGTTGTGCTGTGGTACATGATTGCAGTGTGCAAATGTATGAGCAAATGTGTCCTTCTGCAACTGAAGCTCTCAAGGGACGCATCATGTCAATAGTGATGTGTGAGCAAAGCAGTGAAAATATGCCTTTTGTGCTCTTTTTCCAGCATGCCCAAATCATTTTATTCCTCTTATTTATGAAACTCTAGCAAATTTATTAGGTTTAACTAGAAGTTGCTGTATTAGCCCTCAAACCCTTCCTGGTTCAATCTGAACCATGAGAAATCTGCTTCTAGGAGAGTCTTTTCAGCCTGTCCTTCATGGTAGCCATTCGGGCTTGATACTGTTCCTTTGTATGAACTGGAAACGATCTGTTGGTAGTGATCTTTTTATGTGTCTACCTGATCTTTTGGGATTTATTCCAGGATAGGACAATTATAGGCGCAATTAGTAAGCTCATAGTACTGAGGCAAAATCAAGACTTCTTTGTCTTTGATGTTGTAGCAAATAGTAACACTTGAAGGAAATGAGTTAGCGCTTCTGCAAAGAACCCCTGTTATGTGTATTTTGTTCTTTTTTAAAGTAAGCAATATGTGCAGAAGGAAATGGTTTCCAGGTCCTCTTTGTATGTGAATTTTCTCTGATAACTGTCATAAGCCCACATTTCTTCTGTCCAGAGCAAGTGATAGATTATTTGGTTCATATCATAAAAATGCATGGTGTGGGACATAGCAAACAAGATGAAGCTATGTTATAGGTTCTTGAGATCTTTGTAAGTACTAAGCATTATTTAGGGGTATTGGGTTTGGCAGAAAGCATCCTATATTCTCCACCACAGGTTGCAAGTAATTGCTTGATCTTGACTCTTGGTTTTGGTCTTAATACCAATTTCATTTGCCAGTACACAAGTGCTTAATTAACTAAGATATTGGTTGGTATATGAGACACAACATTATATGATATCTACTAAGGGTTCCCACTGCCAGCCTGATTTTCAGAAAAGAAAAAAAAAGTGAGCTTTCATTTCATTTAGTCAACAAAATACAAGAAACGACCAAAAAAAAAAAAAAGGCATTGTATGAACATCTTATAAAAATATTAAAGAAAAAGCATATAGGATTTAGCAGTTTTGTGCTCATAGACTGTGATCTAATTTATGTGGTTGAAGAAAAAATACACAGTCTATATATATGTCCGTAAACTTCATAGGCTACTGATATACTTTCAGACATACTGATTGACAAGTCATAAGTAGTGCTCCCAGCAACGTTTTAGTTCTGTGGATTTATGGCTCATTATCACTTGCACTATCTGGTAAAGATTTAAAAGTGGTACATTTATAGAACCTGCAATAGCAAAAAAAAGTGACTAAAATAATTATCTCTGAAATGTGTATTACTAGTGTTATCAAATCCTTATTTTAGCAGAAGTATGTATTAGTGTTTTAAAACTGAGTAGCGATTGACATAAAGTTTCAGTTTAAATATTTCTGCGTTGATTTTGAAAGTATATTTGATCTTAATGGCTCCGTATGAGTCAGAAGAACAGTGTTATGGTGGCTAGGCATAACAATTTGGGGACACCTGAGCTCAAAACTGATGCTTTGCTGCATGTAATGCCAGGGAATTTGCAATGCCAGAGGATTTGCTTGTCTTCTAGGAGTTCTGGTTCCTCATCAGCTAATAAGAGCTTTTCCCCAAAAGCACAGATGTGATCAGGAACATAATACATGTGTATGTATCCACCTATAGCTGTTGGATGCTATATGGAAGTCCGAAAGAAAAAATAATTTATTACTGGGTTAATCATTACTAAAGGAAGCTGGCCATTGAATTGCTTATTTTAAGCTATATAGCAGTGTTCATTAGGCAGTTCAGAAACATTTGATGTGAAGGAAGAAATTGATGTGAGGATGAAAGTAAATAAATTGCCCCTGTGTAACTTAGTCTGAAAAACCGAGAACACCCTAGCTGTGTGCACTTCTAACTGCACTGCGCTTCATGGTTTGGAAGGAAATGTGTTATTCAGGTGAGAAATAAGCTCCCAGGTATCAATTTTATTTTTTCTTCCCTGGATCAAGGGAGCTCTTTCAAGATAATCTGATTTCAGCATTAACTGTGAATTCCTCTGGCTGCCTCTGGAAAGCAGTGCTCTCGGCGCCAGGCAGTAATTGCGTTAATCATCCATTTTTAAATAACCACATTTGAAGTTAAGTTGAGAATTGCTTTTCAGATCTTTAATTTGCTTTGGAAAACTGAAATAATTCCCATGAGGGCTGTGCTAATCAATATTCCAAAGGCAAGTAACCTTTGCTAATACTTGAACATGGGATACTCAATATTGTTCTGCTTAAAGAATACTAAGGGAAAAAATATACTCCAATTTCATCTGTGATTTGGCAGGTTAATAACTTTTCTGACTGCCAGGCATAGGGAATTCTAGTCAACAGGAGATTCATCAAGTGCAGAATTGCATAGTATTATCTCCTTTTCATTGTTGTTGTTTTTATTTCAAACCTTCTTTCTAGTATAAATGATGACAAATTGCGTAGCTGTAAATTTGAATGTCCCTAAATGGCGTTTTTGTCAAAGCCTTTATGCTGAAATGCTTACTTGGAAAGATTTTAAACCTCAGGAGCCGGGGGAGGGGTTTTAATTATTATGCATCATGACACAATGCATTATGCATCATGGTTGTTTTTCTGCTTTTTAAACACTTGTTATGGATGATGAGGCTAATATAAATGGACATACAGTGAGAGCTTCTTCAAAACCTTCTTATGATGTCACATTCTGTTTCTAAGGAATTTCAGCACCACTGTACTTGGAAACCAGAGAGTAAACAAACTTAAACTGGCGCTTGGAAGCACACTTAATCATTAGCTGCCAAGTAGTCATCAAGGCAAAGTCACCTTGTTTTCAAAGGTGCCCTCCTGGTAAACTGGATAACAAACCCATGTGTTAAAAACTAAACATGATGGAGTGCGAGTGCTGCTGTCTAAAACCTGGTTGTATTTGACCCTGCTTCCTTTGAAACCAAATGCAAATCGCTGCTGTGGCTCAATATTTGGTTCTTTTAACTTGATTTTCTCCACCCAGGCATGCATAGTACTGAAAAATACATTGGGGGTGGGATTGATTAAAGAGCTGATAGAATATGAAATACTCAGTGCTAGAGCTGCTTTTCTTCTTCCCTGCTCTCCAGTTTCACCCCACCCCAAGTAAACGTTGACTTTTCCCTTGAAAGCAATCTGATACTTAGGTTTTGCAGAGATGGAACAGGAAAAAAGGGGAGAATTGTGCATTCATCTCTTTAATAAAACCTATTTTTAATAGTCACAGAGATTGCCTGGGCTGCAACCTCTAGAGATTGAGAGAGAGAGAGGGAGAGAGAGGCTGGTTTGTCTGAATAGATATTTAAGGAGTCACAGCAGGCAGTGGATCTGAGAGAGTGAAAAAAAAAAAAATAACTGTACTTCCCCAGAAGGCAAGTAGAATACAATATTTCTTATTTGAGGGTTGGAGAAATGAAATTTCAGTGTCATTGTGGACATTACAGACGAGATCACTCAGTGACCCACAGACAGTTCTCAACTGCATTTGTTCCTGAGATGCTTATCAGGAGAATCTCAAATCCAGCACCCTCTTGCCCCCCACATAAGCAGAATTAATTGGGTTGTAGTTGCATGCAGTTGTTTTTTGTTGTTCTTTTTTACCTCCTCCAGAGGGAAATAAAAAAAAAAAAAAAACAACAAACCCTTCTCTCTCTATGTATGCTGTTTTATAAAGGCTGCTTTGGTGCTATATCGTCTGCTGCTGAGGAATTCATTTTGTTAGTGGAAGGATGGTGTCGTCTTCACTGTCCAAGCCTGAGCTGTGAAGCTGTGCGCTGGTATCTGCGGAAGGGCTGCAGCTCTGCTGGGGGCAGTGACACTTCATGCTCTGCAGCTGGGAAGTGAGCTCTGCCTCTAGGCTGAAGCTGGGGGTGCAACGTGGGGCTCTGCCATGAGATGAGAGAACAAATTCAGGTGGTTTCTTTTTTATGTTTTTTATATATTCTCTATTTCTGAATTTGTTTTCACCTTCATGGTCTCAGAAAGATTAATTACTCCTCCTCCCCATTTTAATGTAAATGTAATATCTTTAGTGTTAACATTTTAATGTTGCTGCTCTGCAGTAGATATCAAATACAAAATCTTAGCACTTGCTTACTCTGAGCAACCCTGTAACCCTCTGTAAAGAAGTAGAAAGAAATGGTCACCTTCTTTTTAGTGCCAGGGCAGTGGTTGGAAGCCCATGCTCAGCAGTAGGACCTGCACGTGTTTGTGTCTTATCTCACCTGTACTGGGCTAGCAAAACCCCAGGTCTTGAGATCCTATTATCAACTGTTTACAGATGTATTTACATTCTGCAAGAGATCTGTTCTTTATTTGAGATGCTTAGAAGAGCCTCTCTCACGTCAGTCTATGTGTTAAGCTCTTGGCAACTTCCACCTCATTGCTGGGTCATAAGGTACTTTCTTTCCATCTCCAGTTATTTTTCCTAATACAAACCTCTAAAGCCTTCATTCACATAGTTTCTCTGTGTTCTTCATACAGGATCTCTTCTTGGTTGTCCTTTTGAAGTTCTCTACCGTGTCCTATAAATGCAGCCGCTTGCTCTGTCCAAACCTTTCTTTGTACTGAAATGTCCTGGGAATCAAAGATGATCTTTATTTAAATTTTTAATTGCTCTACAGGAACTCCTGCGTTCTCAGAGAAAAAGAAAGGAAATAGGAGTGGAGATTATGCAGTAAGCACCACAATGAGGAAATATATTTTTTGTTTTACTTAACGCTATTGCTCTGCATCCCCATCTCACTCCAAGCTTGCAGCCTTCCATGTCATTATGCCACAGTGTCTCAGAGATATCTTCAGAGAGGATACAGGTTCATTGTTGAGGAGAAAAGATTGGCAACAAGATTTTAACTGTTATGTTTCTTCCAGTCCCTCTTGCAGCTTATCCTTGCTGTTCAAAACCAGTGTGTTGCCAGATGACATTGTAGTTCAGATTGTTCTAAAAATTCTCCTGTGTCCTAGGATGGCCTGTTGCTTTTGCCATAGTGAACTGTTTCCTGGTCAAGTCAAATGGGCACACTGTGTTTAGCTAAAATGAATGTGACTTGCCCTCACCTGGTGGGTGTACCACTCAGGTTAACCTTCCTTTTCTGTGGGAGAGCATAGACACAAAATAAGGAGGAAATAAAATGTTTTTTTTTCTTCCCCAGAAGATATTTTGTGAGACCCAAGAAGGGAGCATAAAACTAGAATTACTTGTCAGAGGCCAAGCAGAACTTGCTCTGCTCCTTCCTGAAGAGCTTGTCCTTCATTTGTGCATCTTTCATTTCTATGGCCACTGATCTCCGTGGCAGCGAAGCACATGGAATATTTGATGGGATGAAGAGAAAACTACAGAGCTGAGCCAAATGTGCATCAGTGAAATCCAGTCAATTTCAGTTTCTCCTTAACTCTAATAAGCATCAGTTGTCCTGCTCCAGTCTTGCAGCCACTCAGTTCTTGAGTGCAGGGGGAGGGGTAATTGAAAGGCACTTGCTTGACTTAAGAAAGATAAAACCGTGGGCTTTCCATGTTTTCCTCTTCCTTGTAGGAGCTGATGGAGAGATTTATTCTCCTTATTCCTCGTCTTTTTCACTTTCCTATCTCCCCATTCTGCAGTATGGGTCCTGTTTTATTCTCCTTTCCCTCCTAGTAACAAGAGGTACATTTCAATTCAGTCACACTTTGACTTCAGCTTTAATAGTAGCCAGTTTTTCTGACATATCTGCAAATTCAGCTCAAAACTTGTCTTTGAATGCCAATGCAGCAGTGTTTATGGATGTGAAGTTTCTGGCTGATACTGTAATCTAAAATGCCTGCTGTTATAGGCTGGGATTCCTTGCACCTCTTCCTTTTTACAATAGTGCTGGCTGGTACTTTTTTACATCTTCTGACATACTTTGTTTAACCTGAGGTTTTTGAATGCATCCTTTGCAAGCCTGAAATCTATATTGTTTTCAGGCTCTACCAGCTGAACCAAGGGAGATGACAACACTATGAAAACATTGTGTCAATTTTGATGAAGATTGTTCCCACACCGCTGTGCCCCTGCTGTTTTGGCATGTTTTTTGTAGATTGTAAGGAGATTTGAGAAGAAAGGACAATTAGGATGTGTTGCTGTGCTGCTCAGTCATATATGAGCATGTTCAGCTCATGTGCTCTTTGTTGGTTTGCTCTCTGTCCCATTAAACTCACAGGCTTCTTTCAGTCAGCTTCTGTGGGAGTTGAAGAAAGCTGATTGTGGTAAATTGCTTTACAGAGAGCTATACTGTGTTTTTCTTTTTTCTTCTTTTTCCTCCTTCAGAAGCACTTTATGACATCACAGCCTGAAAATATGCTGTAGTTTTGCATAATACACCTAAATAAGGGTAGGCCTACACAAGATATTTATTTCTATGTGTACAAAAAAAGAAAAGAGAGAAAATTCATTGAGTCACAGCAAGTTTCTAGTGCTGGGTAACCTCTGTTAAGACTTAGTAGAAATCTATCCTAGAAAAAGCCTGTTCCATACCATTTAGCTTCAATACTGACATGGAACTTTTCAGTTGAAACTATTGTATTTAATACTGAGTTTGTCAAGGGAGAGAGCTGCAAGCTGTAGTCAAAGATTAAATGACATATCAAGGCTCTGATTCCATTTTTTAAAGTCTTGTAACCTTCTCAACTTGGTCAATAAGTCTTTTCCATTGGAAAAAAAAAAAAGACTTGTGTTTTGTTATAGATTGCTTACGAATTGTCTGTTCATATGTTTTGTTTTTTTAATTTACCTTTTATTGTTGCCTTTTTATTTTATTTTATTTTTAAGCCAGCTAGGTTCTTGTTCCTTGTCTACTTTATGATAAATGTCTTTGTTTCAGAATTTGTTCATACTGAGCACAACATGGGAGCGTGTGACTGGAAATGAGAATAAAAGAAAGGCTTATTGATTAAATAAAAGTGCTCACAGAACTTGTATTTAAAAAAAAAAAAGAATGGAAGGAGAGAGGTAACTCATTTAGAAAATTTTAGGCAGTTTAACATTTATTTTAATCAGAAAATTTATTTGGCATAAGCAAAATAAAGTTTCCAGTTGTTATTCTTAAATAAGTATTCTCCATTTTAAGAATATTTCCGAAAAGTTCTACTCAGATGACAATGGTATACTGAGCATAAGCACTAAATGGGTTTTTACATAATTAAGAAATGAGCGGTAGGCTGTGACTTTGAACGTTTGCAGCACAGAATGATGATTCTTCCATTGCTGAGATTCTATTAAATTTGACAATGAGAGAATTCATGGTTGACTTGCTCTTGGTGGTCTGTCAAGTCTGAAGGCAATACTGTTTATTGAGGTTTAAAACCTCTTTACAGAAGCTAGCTTGTCCTTTGCAGACTTTTTTTTATATTAAGATTTACCCCTTTATTTGACTCATCACGTATGTAGTTAACGTGTATGTAGGGGAAATATTAAACCAGAAGCAAACGCTTATGAGTGAAGTAGCTTCTGATGAATAAACTGTGAAGCTATGTTAAGATGTAATTGAAAAGACAGAAGACTTTGGGGCACGGAAAACCAGTACCTTTGCCAAACGTACTTCATCATGTCCAGTTTGCCAAGTTGAGCAAATTTTTAGCAGGAGGAAATAAAGGGTAAAAAGCTGCTTTTCAGAGTATAAAATGTCTGAATGCACCACTTATGCAGACAAATGTGACAAGGTAGAGGAGAAATCTATATTTGGAGATTTCTGAATCTATTTATTGCTGGAACATTTTCTCCACAAAACCAGGCAAATCTTCATTTCTTTACGTGCATGGAAATCTTGAGGTGCTCTGCGCTGTATGCAAGGGCAGGGCAATTTTATTCATTGCTGATGAGTTTTACTTGTTTGTCTGCTGTTGTAGACATAATTATTAGAGCTGACAGTTACTATTTAAAGCTTTAGTTTCAGGTGCATACATGCTTCCAATAAAACTAACTTTTTATTCTTTAAAGTACTGTTCCCATGAGTTTTTTACTTTATCAAAAGAGCTATGTCTCTTGTCCTTGCATTCTTTTTCTTTTGACCTCACAACTCCCCGAGGTGGAGTTGGAAGGCAAAAGATCTTAAAGACAAATTTAAGGTAGGTTCATGTGGACTTCTAGCTAAGTAAGCTAAAAAGCAAACAAGATGAGAATGATAGTTATAAACCAGTAGAAAAGGGCAAAAGTTATCTTTAGAGTTGGAAAGGCTCCCTTGCGATCTTCAAGCCATGTGGTACTTCTCAGCTTCCAGAGAGTGAAAGATGAGGGTTCATCAGTCTTAACAAGCATAGATCCATAGAGTATCATGGCTTTTAGTGCTTAACTCCATCCTCTCCAACTACAACCGTATGACTGTATCATTGGTCTTGACCTAGAAGAACAATATGATCTGCACTCACATGCTTGTGATGTAAACAGGAAATGCAAAACTGCTTCCCTTACTAGTTCTGGAAAGTGGCAGTCATGCAAGCAGCTGATCTGACTGCTCTGATCAGGGTTACCAGTCAGAGATGATCCAGCTCAAACACGTGAGGTGGTGCTGCTGGGAGGGAGTGCATCCTGAAATGTGAACTGCCATGAGGCTGCACAAAGGACATGGCAACCATGTCACTTACTGCAGCATCTTCCAAAGACAGTTTTTCATCTGCCCAGGATTAAAATTAATACATCAGAATAATTCTCTGCATTTTAAAAATGCTTGAATTTACACCAGTAAAAATGCTTTGCATCCTCCCAGTCTCAAAATATGACAAAAAGTTGTATGTGGTTTGCTGCAAAAAGAAGAGGGAGGATTAAAATGAAACTGTACTTTTGAAAACAAGTTGCTCTTTTGTTGGATAATGCAAATTATATATGTTCTGTAATTTTGTTGCCTGGAGCTCTTGGTAATGTTGATGAACTAAATGTATTTATCAGTGAAAGAATAGACTTTGCTTTTTACATCTAAATAGTTTAACGTTTTAAAGGTACGCTATTTGATTTTTTTAAAGGCAGTATCATGTCAAAATGACAGGATGGATGAGAGATGGAAGATTTTTCTGGAGCCTGTAATATGCTATGCAGTTATTTCTTTTGAAGGCTGGCTCCTAGTGAATTGAAGCTATTGCTCTGTGATGGAAACTTGCTGCTCTGTATCTGTACGTGAGATCTTCACCCAGCCTGTAGGTTGTGTGCTTTTGTGGGAGCATACAAAATAGTGCAACAAATGGGAAGTTGTCTGTGATTATTTAAAAACAAACAATCAAAAAAACCACAAAAGCAAAGTCACCTCTTTTTACTAAGCAGTGTTGATTTTAATTAGGTTAGGACATTTTAGAAAGCCTAAGTGGTCATGGTATGATTGCATTATAGGTGCATGCAAATACATCATCTCTTCAAAGGAAACTACATTGATTCACATTAACTGTTGACAGTCTTTAGGACAATGCAGGTTTTAACTCTGAAGCAGAACAAGAAGGAGTGATTGGAGTGTCTGTGGTATTTTGCAAATTAGTTGCTTGGGTGTGCATTTTAAGAAAAAGTGAATTTTTGTTTGGGTTTTCTTCTAGTCTTCCCTCCCCCTTTCTTCTCTGTTTCCTTATAACTGCAGCAGTACTTGAGCTAGCATAAAAGGTCTCTTCTTTTTCAACATTTAAAAATCAGTGATAAGACTTAAAAACTCCTAGTCATGGGCCTATCTCTGTCTGTTTGGACTGCTGGTCAACTGTATGATCTAATTAAAAAAAAATAAATGTCATTGTTATTTCTTTCTGTAAGCAGAAAAGATAATGATGATGATGTCTCTGTCTTCTGACAAAATGGACATTGACTTCCACCTCTGCCTCTACTCCTCTTAGAAAAGGGAAGATTAATCTAACTTTTTTTCAGTGGGAGTTCTGTCTCTGGAGGAGTCTGAAGCGGTATTTTAGATGCAGTGACTCAATTTCAGAATGTCATCCTTCCAGTCTTTAAAAAAGCAACTCTCCTAAGTGAGATAGTTGTTGGCTCTGTTATACATGAATTAAATTTTTATTTCTGGTATGATTTACGCTGTTCTATTAATTATTGCTGTTCGTTCCATCATTTCTCATAAAATTGAACAGGAGTGCAACAGCAATCCACTGAGCTTATTTTAGTCTTGGGTATTGCATCCTCTTGTCCCAGATGTTATATATGTTTTGCTTGGGTATTTCCTAGGTTTCAAAGGTGACTCCATTTATTTGGACACTGGAAGGTCCAAGTATTTATGACATCTATTTCTTTTTGAAAATACCTTTAAATTTATACATTACACTTCTCTTTTAAGTTGGGTATCAACATCATAAGATTTTTTTTTTTTTAAATTTCTCTCCATCCTGCCCTCTGTCATTTTTTTAATTTCTTTTATGCAGCCCCAACCATGGGTGGTCAATCACCTTGATATGTCCCCCTGTAAGCAACAGGACTACATGTCATGTGCAAGTCAGTATAAAACCTTAACCTACTCTACAGGGCCACTTGCCAGGGAGCCACTGTTAGAGGGAGGTATAAATCCAACGCCTCTCCCAGAATGCGGTGTTCTTTAATGTTTCAGGGGAGCTCCTGCAGCTGGCGATAGAGTTTGGTCTAGAATCAAACTCTAAATCTGTAACAATAAGAATACCTGCAAATGTTAGGAGAGCACTTGAAATCTCTCCAGCCCTGTACAGACTCACCAGGCACAATGCCAAAACCACAGCTTTTTAACTAAACAAACAAACCAACAGAAGAAGCCCTTAGGCCATAGAACAAGGAAGTTTGTGCTTCTAACAGAGAAAAACAAAAATTGTTTTTGGAAAAGTAGGGTTTGTGTAACCAACCGAATTAAAACGTTCTAGTACCTGAGGGCATGGGAATCCCTATGGGCTGTGTGCTTCAAGCCTAATTTACATGAGAATCTGTAAAACTATTTTTGACCTACATAAAGCAACAACCATAATAAGCTTTTATTTTAGGAAGAAGATTCAATAGGAGATTGTCTGCTCTGAAAACATTTCTAATACAGTGAAGGAAACATCAAACAAGATTACATCAAATGGTGAAATAGAGCCCCCCTAAGGGGAAGAGCTGCATGTAATTCTATACAACTTTCATGTTACAAAATAAACAGTGTAGTATAACTTTGCATAGAAGGGCTGGAAAATGTATTTGTTTTTATTAAGATTGAATTAATTGTTCTTGCATATTGGGTGTGACAGTGAGATATATCATTCATCTTGGGTTTGGATTTACTCATGTTTTCTTGATTACCAAGAATTTTGAGATAGCTGATAATGAAACAAACCCTACAAAGGGCAGGGTCCCAAATCTGAAGTAATGTATTGTTCATTTTGTCCTTGGCTTGACTTTAGCATTCCAAGTGATTCACTCTGCTCACAGGATGTGTTTGGGTGGTGATAGGTATATGGCTAGTCTTTCGTTATTTTGGGGGAGGAATGAAGCTTGCGTTTTCTCTGCATGTAAGATAATGGTGCAGCAAGCCTTCATGGGTGATGGGACTTCGAATGTCATGGGGACCCAGTAACTCCCAGTGCTGTGGAATTGTGAGCCCCTGTGAAGGGAACTTGTATGAGCTTCTGTATACCGAAGAGCTGTGGCTGTGGTGGAGAGTGGGCAGGCAGCTAGAGAGGAAGCTACAGGGGGTTTGCTGTGAAATGCTCCCTACTAGCTCAACTCCAGAAGCCAGAGTTCTTGCGGGAATGAATGAGCTCCATCCCTCTCTCTCTTTCCTCACAATGACACAGTTGTTCTGCCATGCACCAGTCATATTTGCTGGCTGGGGCAGTACAGTCAGTGTCAGCCTAGCACTCAATTGTGTGCTTGTAGCAGAGGGTATTACACTTTCCGTCACACCTCGTGCATTAATTTTGCATTAGTTTTACACGACAGGTGGATTTATGTCCTCAAAGCAGCGGCGTGCATGGTTGCCTCCTGGTGCAAAGAGGGGAATGACAGCTCAGTGGGTTCCTTGGGATGTGCATGGTTTCTCTGCCCTTCCCACGCCATCTCCATTCAAACACTCTAGGAAGGGAACTTCATTTACATGTGCCATTCTGAAAGATCAGCTCTGCAATTATCAAAAAAGTGTATTGTAAAATACTGAGCTTTTTTTTCCACCAATCGGAATTCAGTTGTGCAGATTTTAATACCCCTTTGTATTATAATTCACAATAAAACCTTGCTGGCTTTAGTGAATTGCAAAATGCGATGCAATGGCATTGATTACACCTGTCAGTCTGTTTAAAAAGAGGGATGTTTCTGGCGCTTGAGACCAGGGACCAAAGCTTAAATCTCTTGATTTTTAAGTGTAAAAATAAACATTATTTTTATGAAGCTTAGGATTTTAGGGTTAATCTTTATCGCTGGGGCACAATGAAAAGATGAAAACTTTTAAAAATACTCTTTTAAAAAAGATGGCCTTACTGAAATTAAGATTTTAATTATTTACCCTATTTATGCTGTCAGCAACTCATGCTAAAAGACCCTTCTCCTTACTTCCTTACAGCTTGGACAAACGTGCTAGGGCAGCAAGTGTGGTAGGCAGTCCTCAGGTGGGGCTGAAGCATGTTGGTGTAGTGTGGTCTGGGTACCCGTGAGATGCTGCTCTCAGAGCCCCTGACTGAATCCCCTCTGCGTCATGCAGGGAGGTACTTCTTTGGTACTTCTTGTAACACCTGGAACAACCCCTGGGTGCTGCATAGGGAGGAGAATGGTCTAAAAGTCCTTTTTCTTAATTTCCTTCACAAGTTACTGCTTCCCAAGCCTTTTTTTTTTTTTTTTTTTTTTTTTTTTAGGCCATTCCTCTGCTTCATTCTTGCTCTGTATGTGAAGAAATTGCTCACCAGAAGGGACCTTAGGACTGTCTGCTGAGCACAAATTTCACTGCTCCTCCTTCAGCAGAGAGGAGGAGGAAAGACTTTGCCCTCCTTGCTCCTACTCCTAGATCAGCTTGTACACATGCAGCCTGGCACACAGCCTTGCCTGATGTTTCTCATTTCAGCTAGAAATGTGGGGCTTTTTGTTTGTGCCTTGAGTGGGTTAATATGTTAAAACCAACCAAGATGTGAATGGGAGTAGTGTGAATCTCTAGAGCAAACTAAAACAAGAATGACATGAGAAAAGCAGTCATCCATTGTTGCCTGATGATAGAGAAGGTTTTAAAAATCAAACGCTCCAGTATAGCCTGACTGTGCACAGAGAAAAACCTAATTAATTATAAAAAAGATGAATAAATAATTTAATTGTATCATTTATTTCTCCTTTATAGTTTAACTCATGAAAAATCATTCCAATTAGGAATTTCAACTCAATCTGAAATGCAGAGAGGCGTGATGGTTCAAGATGGATATGAAGTTCTTTATGATTTTCCTCCAAAAATGTGAGCTTGTGTAACACCCAGGTGATTAAAAAAGGGGAAAAAGAAAATAAAAAGATTGCTGAGAGAGACAAAAACAAGCAGAGCTTCCTTTGATGATGTAGCAGAATGTATTTTTAATGTATGAATTAATAAGCATGTTATATGTGATGTCCAATTTGTCAAAAATGTCTGGTTCCCTTAGCGTTCATGTTATATGCATGAAATAGATGCCGTTTTTACCATTAATTATAACATCCCATTTCCTCAAGAGTAATGAAAGATGATTCATTCCTCTGCTCTGGCCCTAACTGGCTCCTTAGTATTACCCATGAGTTTTTTCCCCATTCATTTTCATCCTTGTGCAAGCATTTATGTTGGACACTGCCATGATGAATGCAGAGAGAACCAGGCAGATTAAGAGTGAGAGAGTTGATCCATCGGGCTCATATTCCCTATCCTGGGTGATGCTGGCTTGCATACAGCTCTTAATACTGAAATAAACCCTGAAAAATGTCTGTTGTAGATAACTACGAAAATGTTTGTGATGGCAGTATCCCTGAATCTGATTTTTTTTTTTTTCCCCTTTACTCTTTATGACTTGCTTTTCATAATTTAAAGGGTGCCACAGCTAGGACTATGTTTATTCCTGCATAGGTCTTTGTCATTGTGCTTCACAGTTTATTTTCCTCAAGTTTAAACAGGTTTGTCTGTATCTGTTTGGGGATGATTCTCAGGCACAAAATACAGTCTAATTGCTGCAAATTACTGCTTTTCATTTCAGTAAATCATTGCTTGTTTTGTTTGTTGTGGGTTGTTTTTTTTTTTTTTAGTTTCTGCTGTGCATTTCCCTGTTCACCAAGAACTATCACTACAGAATATGCAAAACACGTATCTGCTTATATCTATGAACGGTTTCAACTGAATGTGTGGTAAAACAAAGATTTTATCAGAACACATTCGGAATAATGCCAAGCCTAAGTTCAGTGTAGATGTTTTATTTAGGCAAACATCAACCTGCTGATAAGTATGCTCTGAAGTTTGATATCCCACCATGTCCTATTTCAGATGCCTTTGAAATTCCAGAGAAATTGGGTAACGTACAAAATGGTAGGTAAATTTTGACAGCTTAACATCTGACCTTTCAGCATGCTGCAGGTTTGTTGTATATCAGCATTAGCTCCTGTTCTTCTTTGGATGGTATCGACATAGCATAGGCAGTTTCTAGAGGAAAGAAAATGATTGTACTTTATACCAAAAATGGGTGACTGGCTAATCAGCTAGAGAGTTCCCAGGTATTAAGGGTTACAGAAAGGAAAGATTTCATGTGCAGTGCGAATACTGTAATATGGCTGGGAAGACATAAAAAAAAAAAAAAAGGCACAAAAATAAACTAGGAAATCATGTGAAATAGGTAGGAGTTAAATCATCAGAGATCTCAGAAAAAAATGTTGTGAGCAACATATAGTAATTATATGCCCAACCCTGGAGGTGCTCAAGGCCAGGTTGGATGGGGCCCTGGGCAGCCTGAGTTGGTTGGGGACAGCCCTGCCCACAACAGGGGTTGGGGTGGGTGGGCTTTGAGATACTTCCAGCCCAAACCATTCTGTGGTATAACAACTATTGGAATTACTGTGGGAACAACTGAGGAGGGGAACAGGAAAGGTAAATCAAAGAGACTCAAACTAGCAGAAATAGAATAAGAGCAGCAGCATCTGGTGGCTGTTACTGAATAGAAAGGAATGAGTACGTATGACACTTAAGAAAGCAAAATGAAGTTACTTATACATCTGCCTTAAGGGTAGTGAATGATTAGTATACATACATATTCTTCAGGTGAAAGTTTTAGCACCAGAGAAATAGGCATAATTTTTTATGTTCCTTTTTTTTGTTTTTGGTGGAGGCAGTGTGACAACATTTCTTTCTATAGACTTATTTGTAGAGTTTGGCAGGCAGACAGATGTTTTGCCATTTTGACCTATATCTTTTTATTTAAAATATTTTTAAAATTGCATAAATGATTCTGCAGATTGTCTGATGATATGGTGGTTTGATTAAACGTAGCCTGCAGTAATGAAGGAATGAGAGTTAATTTGAGATCAAATTAAAAGACATTTGAGTGCCTGTCTGTATATAATGGTCCAATTGCTAGTTAGATATGTGATAAGCTCCAACTGTAGTTTGTGGACTGCTAGCTATTGTAGCCAAAGGGAAGCAGAGAACTACCCAATTCATCCTGAGGTAGACCTGAAGCTGGGGACTTGGTTGCCTAAGCCTATCTGGTTGGCATCATTTTGAGTTCTGTAACATATCACACCTGTCCAGAATCAGCTGTTTAGGAAGGGAGTGGGTCCTCCTGCAGGTCCAGCTCTGTTTTTGTCTTTTAGAGTGCTAGATACTGATGTTTAGGTAACTGAGTTCTTTCCTCATTTCAGTCTCTCCTCCTCCACTTTGAAGAGGTCGACTGCATCTCTTCCTGCATGCACTGGAGAGTTAAATTAGATAGTTGGTAGATTACAATTGGAGTTGGACTGTTTCTGGTGCTCTTAACCATGAATTTAATTGAAACATACAAAGAATTACACAGTTTTTTATGTAACTGAAGTCTTTCTGATACCACCTTACCCAAGACATGTTTGAGAGGCAGATTTGTGTTGTCCCCAGCCTGCTTTCAGGTGTTGATATCAGTCTGAGCTTACTAAATTTTCCTTAAATCTCCAGAAGTCTTACACTAACTGCAGTTATTGACATTCCAACTAAGCACTTGAACTATGCATTCAGTGCTTCTGCAGATGTTTTGCCAGACTCATTGGTTTTTAGGTATGGATGTTTAGTAATGAAGAGTGCATATACCAACTTCAGTCAGTGATACTTCAGTTACTTCATTCCTATATGATACTACAAAACACTGAGTTTGGATTATGTGTATTACGGAGTTTCAGTATTCTTTTAAATTATTTTATGATCATTTTTGTATAACTCATAGACACAAAAGATTTCATGCAAAATTTTAATACTCCCATTTCTTTTTGAATTAAGTCTTGTGCTGCCTCTTTATTGTACATGGAAGTCCTGATGCTCAGCAGGCCAGATGTACGCATCTATTTTTAATGATTTGATAAGCCTCTTCCACTCTTCCACCTTTTTCTGTTCTGAATTTCCCAAGAAGAGCTCATGAGCATGCATTTCTGATGAGGCATTTGATGGAAAAGCATTGTGTTGTGTTCCCCCCCCCCCCTTCAAGCCACATTTTTGCACAGATCTGGAAAGCCTAATTTTCAGCTTATAAAAGAATCAGAGAGTGGGGGTGGTGTGCCGTGGGGAACAAGGTTTTAGAATTAAATTGAGGCTAAAGGTGTACTGGAGAAGAAGCACTAAGAAGTAAAAACTCTTTGCTCTTAGGCTTCCTTTAGCTCTTATCTGATCTTTAGGTTTTTAATTCCAAGGGCTTATTCTTTTGGAGATCTCAGTCTTCAGCATTTTCCCAAGGATGTATCTTAGACTCATGAATAACATATTAATACTACAAATATTTTGTTTTGTGGATAATAAAACAAATGTGAGTTATGGTAAGTTATCCTCTATATTTGTCTAGTTCAGCAGCTGATTTAATGACCTCAAACAATCATATTAGGCCCTACTAGTAGCTAGTGTGTGAGAACCTACAAAAGCTTCTCATTAGATGTAGTGCCACTGTAAGTTGTCTATTCAAGGGCCTGTGTATCAGCAGACTCTGTAGTGATGCTGTTTTATTATATGATAAACTAGTTGGGGAATAATTTTCCCCTCATACAATAATTTGAGCTGGATGATGGGAAGGGAGTTATTGTGTTTTTTATTTTCATGAATAAAAATACTGGAGAAAGATGTCTTTGCTGAAGAAAAAACAATATAGGATACATAAGCATGGAGATGAACTGATTGTTCTGAATTTGACTGGGGATTGCTTGGAACCCTCCTGAGTTCCCCATTTACAGGGGCAATGTTATGTTTAATTACTATTTCTTATTAATTCTATCTGCGTACAAAGTGAGGATGGAGAGACAGAAAAGAAAGTTGCTCTGATGACAGTGTACAACTGAGTAGTGTAGGTCAAAATCTTTTCTGTAAGAAACATTAAGTGGCATTCATGTATTAACAGCGGATGAAGATTTGACCAAATTGAAGCACGTTAAGAAGCTGGGAACAGGTATGAGTAGAATGTTGTGAAGATTTCAGATGTTCAGGAAAAAAAGACTTAACTAAAACATTTTACTTTTTTTTTATTTTCTCACTTTATCTGTTCTGTGTGGATCAAGCATTCTGTAAAGGAAACTTTGAATGCCTGGAGATATTGAAGACCTTTGTTAAAGTTTATAACTGAGTTTCTAATTGCTGCTATAACTGCCATCCCCAGCATGTTTTGTGTTAAAACAGCCTTCTATTTATGGAGGGTGAAGATGACCTCAGAGTACTAGAGTGATGTTGTACTGAATTGGACTTCTCCCTGAAGGGTGAAAATGAATGTTCTCTGTTGTGGTCGCATCCCCAGGAGCTGCTGAAACAACTGTGGGAGCTGACTGCTAATAGGAGGGCAGATAGTATTATTGCAGAGGGAAAAAAAATTAAAATGCAGTTGAGACTCCTACTGAATGCTCCACTGAAAAATAGATGCTTATCTGCTAAATACTACCCAAGGTTGGTAAATTGATCCTTCTGTGCATGACCTCAGGTCTTATAGTACCACAAATGCTTTGAGAGGCTGTTTTTGCTGTTCTTGTTTGTGGCCCTTCTATTGGCAGTGAATAGAGTATCTAAAGCCTCCTGAATAATTCTTTTCACAGCTTTGATGTGAGGCTGTTTTATGTCAGGCATATTTAGAGTAAGTCATTGTGTAGGTTGTAGCTTCATCCTGGGAGATCACTGTATATTAATTGTACACTCAGAAATAAATTCAGCATAGGCCAGGCCCTATGAACCTTTTGGAGTCTTGGAGATGAAACGTATTCTTGGTCTGTTTCCTTTTGGTTGTTTTTTTTCCTTCAGAGAAGCATGTTCAGTGTTTCTGGTAGTGAAGTTTTGTCTGCATCCAGGTTACTGAGTACAGAGTTGTATGTACTGTGTTCCTACTTCAAAGTGTTTTCTCCTTGAGTTTAGTGAATTTAAATAAGGTCCCATTATTTAGACTTAATTGTAGAAGTATGTTTGGCTTCTGTGTGATTGCCTCATTTGTAACTCTGGTGTCATATTCTGGTGTGATATTTGTGAAAACATGAGACTGTTTCTTCAGTTCCAGCCCTCTGTGGTAACAGACAATTGTACAGTCATTGCATGATCAAGTTGGTTGTTTCACTAATATGTATTGAGAGAATTTGCTTTAGGTTGGTTTTAAAGCAGTCTTCTAACTTCCATCCCAAATATCTTTGCAGACACCTTTGTTCTACTAATGTCACACCTGAGCTTTAACACCCCTCCTACTTCTCCAGAGTACAACTTTCTGAAATAATTATGCTTAGAGGACAGTCTTTATATCTTTCTATGGACTTCTATGCATAAGGAATCAAATACCAACAAAGCTGATCAAAACGAGATGTGTTTTCTTCCAAAGAATCACAGTAAACCATAAAACAACTGGTTCAGTTCTGTGTGGGATTTGCCCAGCACCTTTAGACATTTAATTTGATTTTGTTATATGCACTATTGAAATATAAATTGATTATTTTTTATAACACACCACTTTTCTCTGCCTTCTTTCAATCTTACCTCTGTTTGTGTTTATAGGAATTAATATCCCATTTTAAGTACCCATTCCAAAATCCAAGGGAAGGGGCTTATTTCCTTTACTGATGTGTAAGTGTACAATTTGGGTTTACAGAGAAATCTGTCAGTGCTTTTATAATGATTCTAATCCTTAACGTGGAATTGGGGCTCACCTTTGCAGTGCAGGAATGAAAATATAATCTCAGGAAATAGGGTGGAAAATTTGTCCGTGTCACTGTACTGTCTGTCATTCTAATCACATAAGCAGTTCATCAGTGTATGTTAAGGTAGCAGCTGATTTTCACCCTAAAATGTTCCCAGTTTTACAGCTACGTTTGTTCCCTAATCAGCCTTTTTCCATTTTGTAGTTGCACTGACTGATACATTCATTTGTTGTATGCTGAAAGAACTTGTGGCAGCTTCTGTCTGCATTCTCACTGCATAACGTAAAGGGCACAAATGCTGTAAATGTCTGTGGAAATGTTCATGAAGACATAAAATTATGTCTTAAAACTGTGTCATAAAATTATCACTCAAAGGTGTCCTGTTAAGATCATTTTACATCTTGGAAATATGCCCTGATCCTTCTCCGTTCTCCTGTGTCTCAACTTCGGTTTTAAAATAGCAGTAAACGTTATGCTAATACCTCCCTTAAAATCTATCCTTAATATATATGTATTCATTGGGGTAAAACGTGGTATCCTAAAACATCACTAGCACTAAGCATTAACATCAGGAAAAATGTGTATGTTCTACTTAAATATGAAAGCCTTTCATATTCTTAAGACACGCCACCCTTGTATATTCTTTTCAGGTGCTTTGTAGCTTAGGCAGTTTTTGTCCATATCCTGCATTAATCTAAAGGTAAATTTTTGATAAATGTTGCTGTTAAGTCTATTCTGCAAAGCTTAGTGAAACTTTATTATTCAAAGAAATGGGCATTGCTAAGATTCTCTACTAGAACTCTACTAGATACTTGTATCATCATGTAACTTGAATTTCACCTTCATAATGACACGTTACAGTAATAATTTTACAAACAATAGTAATGTATCTAACACCTCTACTAGCATCTGCATGTAATCTGAATAATGACAGGGTGCTTCTTCTGTCGACATGAATATTTCTGATGGTGCCTGAGATGCTGTGTGACCTATATATGTGTCCTTCTCCCAGGTAATCACGTTTCTTTCACTGTACATCCGTCCTGTTTGACCACTGGCCTGTACTTCGCTGGGTTTGCCTGTGGAGTTTGAAGGCTCTAATCAAGCGTATATTATTAAGGCTGCCCATTGTTCTCTTTTAGATAGGCACGTAGGAATCCAGTCCTCAGCCCCTCTTAGTGGCAGGAATTCATGTGGAATAAAAGATTTGGAATGAAAGCTTTGGAAATGAACATCTTTTAGTAATTTTCTGCTTCTAAATCTTTGTCTCTGCACTTGGAATAACCTAAAAGCATTTATTAATATTTGATGGAATGGTGAAAGCCCTAGGTATGTAGATCTGTGGAAGCTACAAATGATTCATCTGAGCTTAAACATTCTTGGTCCCTATTCCTTAGCCAAAAGCAACCGTCTCTCTTAAAAGAGGAGCAGCTATAAGCGGACACAGTCTGGTGAAAATACACTCCATGGCATACTTCTGATAATTTGTGAGTGACACCAATATGAGATGGAGGCCTTTGCATTCAATCAGTGAAGAGGATTTGGAAAAAAAAACAACAAAAAAAGCTTTTTTGTAGTACTGTTTGGCAAAACTTCATAAGATGTTGGCTCATTGCCTGAAACTGTGAGGGCTGCTCTGAAAGGAATGCCTCCTATTTTATCATGTTGGCCCACAGTGTCAGAGGTGGACGTTGGTAGTATGGCAGTAGAGGTTGAACCTTCCTGCGAGTATTCTGTTACGTTTTGTTGCTGTCTGACACAATGGCGTCTGACATGGAAGTGTGTATGAAGCAAAGGTGTGTCACTGAATTCCTCCATGTGGAATACATGGCGCCCTCTGACATTCATCAACTTTTGCTGCAGGGTTATGGAGACCAAACAGTGCATGTGGGTACAGTGGGGTGTGTGGTGTGTTTCAGCAGTGGTGACAGCAACAGTGGGTCACCTCCACTGGTGCAGATTTTTACAAGCGCAGCGTGCAGGCTTTTATTCATCACTGGTAAAAATGCAGAGGTAATGGTGGTGACTGAGTGTGTTGAAAAAGAGTATTTTGTAGCTGAGAACTGGCTCTGTAAAATGGTGATATTGTACTCCATGTATCTGTTGTATGTTCCATAAAAATAGACAGGAGGCATTACTTTTGGAGCAGTCTACATTTATGCTGAAAAAGGGCTTGCTGGGTTTTAACAGCTAGCAGTATCCATTAGTATGTTTTGATGGGGATGCACTCTGATTTGCTAAGATAATGATTTGTAAGAAATTAGATCTGGAATCTGGAAAACTTGGGTTAAGGAAAGGTCAAGGAATTAAAAGATTATTATAGGCAATGAAAAACAGAATACAACATTTTCAGTGAAGAGGAGTTTCTGTCAGGGCAGCAAACATGAAAGGCAAAGAACCCAGGGTAAAAGCAAATGTGAATGTGCCAGGACCAGCAAAACAACTGGCTTCCACATGAAATGAGAATGAGGTACCTTCATTTTGTTTCTGCTGCGTAGGTGCAGTGACTAACCTCAGACTGACACCTGTAATATTTGTACTATTACTATTTGTAATATTTGTAATAACACGGTAATAAACAGTGTTACCGTTATGCTCTGGCCCCAGACGTACCACTTTCCTCCAGTAATACCTTTCCATCCGGATGAACTGTTCATTTTAAATACATAAAAATGCAGCCAAGGCACTAACCTCCAGGGGAGGAAATGTGGTGAGGGACGCTGTGGGCTAGTGCTCACGTGCAGGCAACACCAACGAGCAGACAGCCCAGAGATGGGCTCATTAATCTATTCAGCCTTGCTGCTTGTCAAAGGTGAAAGTCAAACTTGCTGTGCAAGCGCTGCCAGACTTGAGTCATCATTGCACGCATGGGGCTTGCATTAGAGAAGATTGCTGCTTGTCCTGGGAAGATTAGGCAAGAGTGACACAATTGTATTTTTGTTCTGGCTGTACTACACAAAATATTGCCATTACACATTTGTTCTGGTATTTAATTTGCTCTGACGATGAGATGATGTGTATTGCTCATTCTTAATGGGTGCGTTTCCTTGGTGCTTCTGTAGGAAATTATCAGGCCGGTATTATGTAATTCTGGTTACTTCAGCCTACGTGTGCGAACTTGCTATAATAAGACCAGGGATTAAAAGCAGCGTGTGTTCCAAGACAAACAGAATGCTTTGGACGGGCCAAGAATTAGCTTATTGTGACCTTATCTGGTGACAGGAAAATTTAGGTAAAGGTGAACTATGTCTGATGCTAACTGTAATGTCTCTACTGACTTCTTACTTGCAGAGAGACTCTCTTGTCCTATCAGGAAGAGGATAAACTCTCCATAGTTAAATCTCTTCTCTAACATGGAAAATCTATAGGCTGAGTTTATGTTTATTTTAGTATAGAATCATAAAGGCCTGGGTTGAAATGGACCACAATGATCATCGAGTTTCAACCCCCTTGCTATGCGCAGGGTCGCCAACCAGCAGACCAGGCTGCCCAGAGCCACATCCAGCCTGGCCTTGAATGCCTCCAGGGATGGGGCATCCACAACCTCCTTGGGCAACCTGTTCCAGTGCGTCACCACCCTCTGTGTGGAAAACTTCCTCCTAATATCTAACCTAAACCTCGCCTGTCTCAGTTTAAAACCATTCCCCCTTGTCCTATCACTATCCACCCCTGAGAGGAGGCAATGCCAGCCATTACTGTAGCATGACATAGTTCCAATTAAATAGGATATCCAATAAAACTGCCAATTGAATAGCATACCCACTAAAATTGCGTAGTTGCATTCTTTTTTTTTATAAAACTTATCTTTTAGATGTGCAACCAAAGTATTGCAGATGAACTCTTCTCTGTGATTTCAGAATCGAGATCTCTTGTGCTATCTTTAACACACAACTTTTTGTTTTTTATTTTTGTTTCATTGTTCTTATTTTTATTTTCATTATTTTTTAATTCAGAATAAATGTGTTCTATATGATATTTGCTTGTGAGCAGAGTAATTTTTTCCTTTATACCCTCATTTTGGGAGAGGAAAAGATTGTTTTTAACATTGTTAACCCCCTCTCTTCTATTAGTAGCTCTGAATTCTTTTCTCCTTAACATTTTAAGTATTGTTTCCCCAAAACTTTTCCTGTTCCATACAGCTACTTCTTGGTTGTTAGTAGCTGAACTTTCATATGCAGCCAATCTTGATTTAAAGACTTGGAGTGATTAACAGCTTAGTGACCTGTTTGTTGCATTGCCTCCATGGTTAATGATTCTGGCTTTTGTTTGTTTTCTAAACATATCTTATTTCTTGCTTACATTTTTCTGATCTCTGCTTTCAGCGCTATGACTGAAACAACTAGCCTCTCCTTTGCTTGAAGTCCTACAGGTAGAAAACGTACAGTGAAGCAACTAGTTCTCCATCACTGCTTAGCACTGAATGCTTCCAAGTTTATTGCTTGAACAGTCACTTCTTGGGTAAAATGTTAATTCAAGAGAAAGAGGGAGACTGAAAAATATTTGTCATTCATTTTCACAGCAAAGCATCAAGGTCATGCTTGGTGGTGGTTTTGTTTTTCAGAAGGTGTCTTTTTGAGGACTCTCCAGTCCACATTTGAGAAAGGCAGTATAACATGATGTAAAATAACATGATGTAAAGTTTTTGGATTTGGTTCAACTGGCCTAAGTCTGGAATTCTGATATATTTTAGAATTAAAAAACTGATAGAAATCATTCATACACTCTTGTGATGGTTAGTCCTGTTTTCATTTTCACTTTATTTTTCTCCCTACGTGCACTAGTTTATCATCCTGTTCTTTTCCTGCCTTCTTCTCATCTCCTCACCCTCCCCGCATCTTCTCCTCCTAGCATCCATCCTGCTTACACCCATCTCTGGTGAAGTAATAGTAGAGTAAAATTGAATGGATTAAGAGTCCTTTATATCATAGCAAATTGCATTTTAGAAATGGAGGTGAAAGATTTCTTTTGTTTTTGTGGATGAACAATGTGAAAATAATTCAGAGATGAAACATAAAAATGTTATTTTATTTGATTTGGATGCTATCTTCAGCTCAGATCCTAACACCTGGCACTTATGAGAGACAGTAAAAGGGGTGTAAGGTTAATTTCTCTTTGTTATTATTTTAAGATACTCTTTATTATTATTTTAAGATAAGAAATTAATGTTGCCTTAAATAATGAAGAATACTACTGTGAAATAAAAGCCACTGTTATGTTCAGGATGTGTTGAAATAACCCTTCCAGAATTTTAGATTTAAAAATATATATATATATATATAATTCAGTGCTTTCAGTG
>PPHD01002039.1:23017-38274 GCA_002909625.1 Bambusicola thoracicus | reverse complement strand
CCCCCCCCCCCTCCTAGACCCCCATTTAAGGGCTGACTCCCAGTGAGGAAGGTTCTGTATCTGGAGATCACTCCTCTGGGAACCCTTCTGCAAGCCCAGGACATGGGTAAGCTCTTTATTTCATTTCTGCTTTGTAACAGGATAACCTCTCTAATCCAATACCTGTATACCTGCTTGCCATACAGTGGCATTGCATAGCTGCTCTGGGTAAAGGTACCTCCGGTTCCCTCAACTTGATTTCACTTGGTGTCTGAACTTTGCTGGAGCAGGTGGATGCCAACCACAGAGTTACAACTGCAGATTTCTCCCTGAGCATCCATTGTCATAAGGGTAGTACAGCAGTTTACTTTGCACACTTCTGGCTGTTCTTGATGATCCCTTTCTTAGTACTTTGTTTGAAACCACCAGACATTTTTCTTCAGGATTTCCAGCAAACATTTCCCTTTAATTGGAGGAAATTGGAATGTGTAGATGCAAAAAAACAGTCACTGATTTGCTCTTTAAACTGTGAGCTCGGTTATTTGGGGGTTCCAAGTTAGTGCAGAAGGCTGAAGTTGCTCTGTAAGTTTGGGTACCATTCTGAGGAAAGGAAAATGTCATAGAATCATAGAATTGTGTTGGTTGGAATGGACCTTAAAGCCCATCCAGTTCCAACTCCCTGACTTTAGCAGGGTTGCCCCCCTCTAGATCAGGCTGCCCCGGACCCCATCCAATATAAACTTTTTCTTTGCTCCCTCCACCAGAAACTAGTATGAGCACTACTGTTCATCCATCTGAAGGCGCAGTTTTCTTAGGGTTTCTCTGAGAGGATTTTCCATGAGAGTAGAAGGTCTGGTCCTTGCTGCAAGCACTGTCTTTGTTCTCCCAGTAACCTCCAGAAATGAGATGTTTATGCAGATGAGCCCAGCTTTCTCTTCGACATGATGCAAGCAAGGAAATATCCTGAAGTATGAAACTGTCACTAGTATACACTTATCCTTTCCCTAACTTTTATTGGAAAATCCAGGAAAATGAAAGCCTTTTCTTTAAGTTTCTAAAGCTAGTTCTCACTTCTGGCTAGATACGCACTGGTGCAGTTGCATTGACTCAGCAGGATAAGATAAACTGCTCTCATTTGAATGTTGGGCAGTCACAAACCTTGTGACAGCTTCACTGGGCCACAAGAAGCTTGAGGTTCCCAGTAAAAGGCTGTCTCTCTTAGCAGTGGCCATATGGATGAAGAGGGCCACATGTGCTCTTCAGTGGTCTCTGTGGTTTTGGAGTCTGAAGTAATTGAAGTGCTGGAATCTGATAGAAGACTGCTCTAAAATACCCTGATCTGTGTTCTCCTGAGTGTATTAAACTTACTGTTCACAAGAAAACTTAATAGGCTAAAGCCAAAATACTCCCTTAGGTCATGTGGGCTGACCTCTGGTGTACTGTAGACCGTTGCTTATCCACTTACTGAGCCCAAAACCTTGGATTAGTCTGAAGTATTTTGAGCCCTGTAACAAGTTACATTAGACTTACTCATTCCAGCAGCGAATCCACACTTAGTGCTTCAGAGAAGGGTGAAAATCTAGGAGCAGCATCCCTGACTGCCTGGGTCTGTTTCCTTCAGTATGACAGATATGGGGAATCATCCCATGCTCTGATCAGCCCTCAGGGCACTTATTGACCAGCCCTGATATTCTGGGGAGAACTCAGGGAAAAAGCAGGCTGCCTCTTCATCTGCAATGAGCGCTTCTCCCTCCTGGTCCTTTCAAACTCCTGGTTGGAGTCACAGTGTTTATTGGCTAGTAGTCAGAATTTTATCCAGATGTAGGAAGAGCGAGCAAGTGTGGTGTGGCTGGAAGGGAGATCATCATGGAATTTACTGCTCACAGTTGAGGGTACTTTGGATACCATTGTATCACTGCCGCTGCAATCATACTCTTAGATCTAGACAGTCTCTAAACGTATACTTAAGACTCATTAAAGCCATGGGAATGTAAGCATTAGTCTAAAATTATACGTATGGTCAAGTGATGATCTGAATTCAGACCATAATCTTTTTGTGCTTTAGGCTGTGGTAATATAAATCAGTGAGAAGTTCTCTGCATTACTACTAAAAGTATTTGCAGTAAAAATGAGATGTTTGATTAACTTTGCTAGAAACTGGACGATCATTTCAAGAAATTATAGTGAATGGAATAGAATCTTTTACAGACTCTTCCTTCTGTATGCTTTAAATTTGAGTCTCGGCTTGGTGTTCTCGTCAGCTGTCTATATAAATCCTTTTCTAGGCAGGTATCTGGTAACGTGAAGATTATTTTATGACAAATAAGTGTTTTTCCACTTTCTTGCTGATGGCTCCTGATCCATGAGAGCAGCTCAACAAAAGGGAAGAGGAAAACCCATGTGAAGACAAGGTTGCAACTTCAGGCTTTATTTTAATTCAAAGCTCTTTCCATGCTAGTTTTCTTTTTTTTTTTTTTTTTTTCCCCAAATACTATTCTTGGTTTGAAACTTTAATTCTGGGCGTACATTTGGTGCCCAGATGGTGCAGATTCACACAGAAGCCCATCACGCTGTCAGGGCGGGTGGATACATACATAAATATTTTGCCTTTTTCCCCTATAATATTTGGCTTTGTCTAATCTAATTGCTGTCAAAGGCAGAACGCGAGGAATGCTTAAGAGAAGCAAACAGAGAGGACCTCCAATGTCTGTGTTGCACTAACTTGGGAGGATGCTGAGTCTACTCAGTTGTAACTGCAAATTTTCTTGCATGGGGCTTTTTTTGTTCATGCTGTGAATTCATGGTGTGCGGTCAAAGTTTGTCCCAGGTAATATTTTATGACCCAAAGCAGAAACCTATATTTCTAGAGGCATAAAAACATGGTTAACCCCTTGGAGCTATACATATACATAAGGCTAATGCCTCTGCCTTTTCAGTTTTGGTTGCCAGTTAGCGTTGCCTACATGCCTCTTGGTATATCGCTCTCTCATTTACATAAATCATTGCTTCATTTAATTCTACTGAGTGCGTGTCTTAATGCATTTTTAAAACCTAAAAGCATTTCCAGAGCAGTTGCTCCTCCGACCAATGGTAGCTAGTAGCAAACAGTGAGGCCAAACGCATTCAGGATGCCTTTTTAATTATTAGAGGGCTGTTCCAAAATGCCGTAATATTAATGGAAAAATGACTTCCATGAGTTTTAAATCTGAATGCTCAGTAAGAGGGTCTAATGAAGACAGTGTTAGTTAAGGATACAGGCAAGAGGGATGGAGGAAATTTCACTGCTTTTACACCAGTGCAAGAATGATTGCACTATCATATACTTCTGATCAGACGTGGGAATTGGTGAGGCTATAGTTTACAAAAAGCACTGGGCTATGCCAGGCCCATTCCTCTAAGGACACTGTGCTGAGAGCTTCCAGAAGAGGATGGTGTGGAGGTGTGATGATTGCAGAAGAAGGAAAGTGGCTATAAAAGGGAAATACGAGTATGTGACCAGAAGTCAAACAGAAGAAGCACATGATGCTTTTTTTCCGTGGAACGTAGATGAAATCCTACAAGGGCAAAAAAGTTGCCTGTTCCAGCCATTTGTGTTGCCATTCAAAGCTTATTATTCAGAGGTGCCAATAAATTCTAGTTGAGCCTGCAATGAAATTGTCTGGGTACCTTCCAGAGATGTGCCATAACCAGTGACACGTGCTTCTGCTCGTCTTGCTTCTTGGCTGTTGGGTGGATGTAGTCTGAAAAATTGTTTTCTTTAAATGCATATTTTTCTTGTGGTGCTTTTATTACTGAAGATAAGATGAAAGGTGTTTACTTTGCACATCCCCTGGATGACCTACAATGGGAGTTTCTGGTTTCTCTGTGGTAAATGCCGGCCTGCATGTTGCTAGCTCATGGCTCCAGACAAGGAAAGGGAAGAAGGGGTGACTTGCCATGTTCTACTGAGTGCTGACAGCACAGCTCTGACAGCCACTGTGTAGCCTTTGTTGTATCTTAATTTTGCATGTGAGCTTTCCCTACAGATAGCTTTTGCCTACTGTATGCCAAAGGTAGTACTGGCTGCCACACACCGGATTGATGGCAAGGACTGATTTTCTCTCAGCCTTTGCTTTTGCTTGTCAAGTCCATCTAGTCTACAGCCGGGAGAACATATTGCATTTGTGTAACATCAATTTCTCTTCTGTATTTTTCCCTTTCCAGGAGCAATTGAGCGGTGCTCATACATCAAGTACCATTACTCCTCAGCTACCATTCCCAAGAACCTCACCTACAACATCACCAAGACAATCCGCCAGGATGAGTGGCATGCCTTGCGTAAGTGTTGCTGGCTTTCTTCTCAGTTTTCCTCATGTACAGACTAAGGGAGGTACTCGCTAATAAATGAGAATGGAGAAATTGACTGACAGCTTGCTTAGAGTTGTGTTCTCACATGCAGTTAGTCTTTATAGCAGATGGATCAATTTGTACTTAAGATCTACATGGCTATTTCTGCTGCTGAATAGAAATTCTGCTGAGGCATGAAGAACTGATGGTGGGGGAAGAGATCTTTATATGCGGAGATTAATATGTAGTTAAATATGAAAATGTATAACAAGATCAATGCCCTATTTTTTTTAATTTAGTAGAATGCTTGGTATGTAAGTATGTTTTTATGCTGCTGCTGAGTTTCCTGCTTCCAGCAGAATTCATTGCTGGCTTTTACTGTAGAATCTGTCCTGCTGCCTGCAGCTCCTGGTAACTGTGGCATCACTCTCCTCTGAAGATGTAGAAAGAGATGCTGCACCCTTAAAGGCACAGGGAAGGAGCTTTTAGCCTTTAGTGATAACAGTAGCTGGTGGTCATCAACAAAGTCTGACAGGGGTGAAACTGACTTGAGTTGTATGGAGGGCCTTAAAGCTTTTTCCTCATCTTGGAGTTGGAAAATGGCTTTCACAAACAAAATAGAAGAGGTAGGATTTTGCAGGGAAGGACAGCACCGCAACTTCCTTTTGTTACTATGCAGTCATGGTTACTGATGAATGTCCGGAGTTCCTCTGTCTCAGTGCAAGTAGTTAACAGCCCTTTGGAAATGATGGAAGTTAAAGAATCCTGGTATTGATGCATAATCTCAGAAGGTAATTGTAAGCAGCAAGTCCAAACTGTCTGCAAAATATGTTAGAACTCTGGTGTTTCCAGGCCTTTCAGTGCCTATTTCACTCCCTGCCTTATGGAGCTGTTGCTCTGGGAGGATGCTTTTAAGCTTTGGGAAGGAGAAGCTGTTATGATACCATTCGCTCCTTGAATTGCTAAGATCAAACCTGGTCTCTGTTGGTGCTTGTACGCTCACGTGGTGAAATCCGATAAAGCACTAAAGTAGTTCCGGAGGGACCTGTTGGGCTCCTTTTTGTTATTATTATTTTTAATGTCTGTGGATAAATACTTTATTTTGATATGATGAAGAAAAGGAATACTGAATTCCTGCTTTTCCATCCCTCTCAGAAGGTTGTAAGAGGCCAGTCTTGCACAACGTGGCGCTTGTTTGTCCCTAAAATTAGAAGATCAAGTTGTTCAGTACCTTTCAGGTTTTCTGCTTCTACGCCATCTCCAATGGTGTCACTTTTAAGTTAACACTGCTTGTCTACGTGTGCAGAAAACAAACACCCCACTCCCTCCTGCCCCCTCAGAAAAGGACATCTTCTGTTGAGTTGCAGTACAAAGAGGCTGTGGTTTATGCTTTTGGCTGTGTATGTGTGCTTCTGCCACTGCTGTGAGCAATGATGACTTTTCTGTGATTATCCTCTGGGAATCTCAGTAATTACTATGGGAATTCATGTCTTGAAGGTGATCATTATTTCAGCAATGTCTCGGCAATAGGTTATTCTCATGCTCTTTGGATGTTTTTCCACAACTTCAATGTAATTACTAAATGCTTGGCAATGTTAGTCCTTCAGTGTGTGCGTCCCTTGATGGGATCAGCAAGTTCCTGAGCATGGTGTTGGCAGCTGACTGGAGCTTTCAGGAGTACATCTGGCAGTCTCCAAAGTGGCAGTCTATACGCAGTGCTTACACTTGAAATATCTGATATGATCTGAAGCTCTTTCAGGATGATGCTGTTTGTTTCTTTCCTAAGGAGGGTTTGCCAAGTGCATGGGTGTGCGTACGTATTTCTGACCCAGATTTTCGTGCTGATTCATGAGTGGGATAAGTGCAGGTAGATGTAGATAGCCAGATCCATGCTTTGTAAAAACATGGAAGGAAAAGTACCTTGTAGCTCTTCTCTCCAGGGTGGTTTATTACAGTGGTGAGTGTTTGATATATAGAGTTAGCCAGTGAAGGATCTGGAGCCCATTTTGCATTCAAATTGTATGTAGAGCTTGCAATCTTATTTTTTTCTACAGCATCTTATAAAAGATGAGGCCAATAGCAATTTTTTCAAATAACATTTAGGCCATGGGATATTCTCCCTTTAGAAAACCTTTGTGATTGAGCAGCCACCCCTAAATCATTAAGCACCTTCAGGAAGTCCCTGTAATCTTAGTCCTTTTCTTAGCAGCTGACATAGTTCTGTACGTCTGGACTAGTTTCATTCAGGGCACAGTTAATTCAGCTCCCCACTGCTCTTCCTGAGGCAGCATCAACTTTCTAAGTCAGCATGACCATAATTTTCCTCTGAACAATTTCTTATTCATAATTTCTCTTTCCCTGAGTGTACAGGCAATAAAGGAACAGACCTGTTGTTCCTCATGGTCTCCATATGGGTAATTTCTCAGATTTGTCACACGAAATGGGAGAAAGGAAAAACCCTCTATCTTGATGAGACACTGGGACTAAATGACATCTGGAGAATTTTGGAGGAACTGGAAAGGTGAAAGTGGAGTATCTGTTCATAGTACTAAAGACAATACCACTTCCAGGCTGAAACCTCTGCTGTCCTTTGACATATCAGTATTTCAGTACTGGTTGTTCTCCTTCCCTGGTGTAAGGGAAGCAAAGAACTGGCCTGGGAAGGAATTCTGTTGATTTACCTGCATACTCGGTTGGGGTGCAGAGGGGAGAGGACTCCAGCCATGCTCAGCAGACTACTTTTTTCAGGCTGGCCAGACAGGACTTGTGCTCAAGCAGTTTCTCTTGTGTTGTAGAGTGGGAAATGGGCAGTTAATTTTAGGCCATAGACCCCATGGCACCCACTGATACAGAAAGCAGTTTTTCTTATAGTTATGCTGTCAGCTATGCTAGAAAAACTCAGGCGAGCATCTGGACCTGAAGGAATGGCTGGGCCTGACTTTATCATTTTTGATTTTGTCTTTTTTCATTCTATTTGACATTTTCAAGATGGAACCTTTGCTCCAAATTGATTGCCTATGGCATCATGAGCTGGGGAAATAGGACTTCATTTCCCTGCAATCACTTCTTCTCAACTGTCTCTGGTTAAATAGGGATGGAGGGAATAATGATTGTAGTATTGCCAACTTTCTCCTGTCAGGAGATAATGTTCATCTAATTAGACAAAACAAGTGTCTATGCAAGCTGAGGCAGGAAGGGAGAAGAGAAAGAATGCTGCATCCAACAACTTTGAGCATGAATAACTGTCACTTCATGGAAGCTGCCAGTGTAATGGTGTGACTTCTCAGGTTGCCCAGAGAAGTTGGAAATGCTGCATCCCTGGAGATTTTAGAGGCCATGGTTGGGTGGCAACCTGGCCCATGGCAGGGGATTGAAACTGGATAGGCTTTAAGGTCCCTTCCAACCCAAGCCATTCGATGATTCTGTGTCAGTCTTAATATCACTTTTTGACCCCAGCCTTATGTACAGGAATGTGGTCCAGAGTTCTGGCTTCTGAAACCCTCCACAAGCATCAATGATCCTTTTAGAAATGGAGGCATAGATCATTTGAACAAAAATTTAGAAATCAGAACAGTTCTGTATTTATTGGAGTACTTAATTCCATATGTTTTGTTCTGTTCCCATAGGTTTACTTTGTGTGCTACGAATGTGCTCATGGAACACGGGAAAAGTGGTCATGGCAGGGGTTCATGGAGTATAGGACAGGCATTGGAAGTGGCGTGAAGCATTTTCAGATCATGGAAATAAGCATTCAATGGGGGAAACTTTGGCCAGGAAATGTTTTTTTTAATCTTATTTAAAAACTTCAGGAAACCATTGCCTGGTGTATTCTAACAAAGAAAGCGAAAGATGGTTTGCTTCGCAAACTGTAGTATGAACAATGACACTGTGTTACATTCAGTCTGACATTCTCTGGGAATCTACAGTACTGTTCTCTAAGGCCACTGTGAGGGAGGTGTAAGGCACCCTAAGTCCATTCCAGTTTGCTCTCTGGAGTAAAACCAGACAGTCAATGAGTGATGCTGTTTTATACTATCAGAGTATAGGAAGGCCATGTGTTTTTTTTTGTTGTTGTTGTTTGGTTTTGTGTTAATAGGCTTTAGACAACCTGTGCTCTACACTGTTCTTCTGTGGCAGTCTAAGAACCAACTGTTCTGTAAAGAAGGCTAGCCATACTTTGGAAAATAGACACAGAGTGAAGTTTCTAAACGTGCTGAAGTCAGCTGGAAGATAAAGATAAGAGGAAAGAGATTCTTTTCATACTTCCTTAGATCCAGTCTAATATGATGTTTTATTTTTGCCTCTAGGTTCTTTGTTTAGATCTTATGCTTTCTCACTCACTTTTGCCTTGAAAATACTTGTATTTGCTGTGGGACTTTTGCGCATCCATTCCATGAGAGCAATTTCAGCAAGAAGAGTTGTGTAGGTAGCAGGTACCGCAGGATTGTGAGTTAACCTCCTCTGGTCTCAGAACTGCCCTGAGCCACATGGGGCTGTTGCCTGTGGGTCACTCCAGTGTTCCTCACTGATGTCTTGTCAGGTGAAGCAGGGAAAAGGGGCTTTTCTAGGACTATCTTCTAAGACAGGCAAAGAAATTGCTGCAAACAAGCAATGATGCATGTTCTTGAAGAATGAGATCTTTTTCTCTGAGAATTAGCTAAACCTCTGTGTCTTCTTTCTCTTGCATTGGTAGCTGAAATGGCAAATACTGCATGATGCTCAGAGCCTCTGTACAGCAGAGCTCCCTGTAGCTTGCACTGTGTCACACACATCTGGAAGGGATGAAAAATCCCTTCCTTCCCTCCAAAAGCTTTTATATTGCTGACTCATGGAGCCAATCATGCAAGACAGATAACCGTCTTCCAGCCTCTCATTTTTTTTTTTTCCTTCTCATCTATCTCAAACCTGAATCTTTTACTTTGGGTTAAAACTGGCCACACAAGAGCTGGGACATCTGTTTGTGCCACCTAAGCCTGTCCTCCACACTACTGGGCAAGCAGCTATTTTGTGTCCAGGAAAAAGGAACGTGTTCCATCAGGGCAGAAAGTGGCTGAAATTGCAATGGAAACATCTCTTCTTGCACAGCTGAGTTAGCAATTGTCACCACACTGCTTTGGAGACCACCATATCTCAAATAGGTGAACTTCTGCTGGGACGTCACAGGATGTGGGCTCTGAATTTAGAGCATTTACATGGGGAGATGCATTGTCAGGAAAAAGAACTGTGAAGCTCTGTGTTCATTGAAATGATAACATTTGCCTTCTGTGCTGAAAATGGCAATAATCCTGTGTTTGTGGTGTTCTGAAAGCCATTTGCATAAAAAATGAATTGTAAATTCAAAAGTAATAGCCTGGCACATTCTGAGAAGAACATGTATTGGAGGAAATGAAGGATTTCTACAGGATGTAGAGAGTGGCAATATTTTAATTTATATAGCTGCTTTTATGCTGAAGTCTAAGTGGGTTTTATCAACCTTAATGGTCCAAACTTTGCAGTCTCTAGGAGAATAAGGCATTCATTATTACTAGGCTTCTTCATTTAGGCATGGGAAGCACTCAGTTATCTCCTTACTACCAGTAAAACTACTGGCAGGGGGACTGGAAGAATCTCCTTTTGTGGATGTCAGTTGTGATACTGATGGGAGAGGCAGCAATTAGTGCTCTGGAGAAGACAGTAATGTCTACACTTCTAAATTTACAAGCTTTTCAAGCCCACAAAACAAGATGCTGAGATATGCACACAATCTCAAATTGCAGCTTGACAATGCATCACTAACACCAGTAGGCTCATGGGCTTGACCCTGTCTGATGATTTTATAAACAAGAGTAAATATTTCATTTTTTGTATCTGTATTAAGTGCTGACCCAAGAGAATTTTTGCTTTTTTTTCCTTGAGTACTACTGAAAGTAGTGTTTGAAATAAATAGGCAGCTTCTCCTGCTGCTTTCTTTCACACTCTCAACCATACTCCCTTTGGGTCCCTTTCCATTCCTATCTTCCTCTGCAAGGAAATGTTGTTTCATTTTTAATTAGCTACCTTAGCACCCAGATGGAGGAACACCCTGAAGTATGACACCATTCTGCTGATCAGTACCATTTGGCTGATGATATGATGTCATTCCTGAATACATTGGTTATGAAGCAGACAAGAGAGCCATCCTGGAGTTAGCCATGCAGCAGGTGCTTGTCTGCCTGGAGGTCTGGTGTTGTTGGATGTCCATAGTATTCATCATTCTCAAAGCTACTGACCAGGTAGTAGTGACAAACCTTTTTCCACTCCTCTCTCTGCTGTAGGATTTTCTTCATATCTTGCTGTTTCAAGTTGAGATATAAAAATGGTCTTAGCTTTTGATGCCAAGAAAACTATTATAAATTTGTAAGGAATTCTACTGCCTTCTGCTAGATTTCATCTTAGGCTCTGCTAATATGGCAGTGACCTTAATACCTATGCCAGAGAATAGCTTTCTCATCTGCATGCTACCTTTATCTTAGAGGGAGAAGAGCAGAGAAGGAGTACGGAGAAGTCTATACAACTCCACATCCTATGTTGCTGTAGGGATGTCCAAGTAGGAAAGACAGGGGTTGAGAAGGGAGAAGATTAAGACAAGGAAAGGGAAAAAAATTCACCTGGACTGATGAGCTAGGACAGGTGAGATCTGGGATTATTGGAAATAGAGACTAGGATAAGGACCGGGATGGTAGATGGGGAGATGCAAAAAATGGGCAACAGTGGGGATAGGAAATGAGCAGGGAAGGAGAATCTCTGAAGCATTATGCAAAGTGCACAAGAGTTAATTCACCACCAAGCCCTCCAGCCAGTTCTTTACTCAGCAAAGAGTGTACCTATCCAAGCCATGGGCTGCCAGCTTCCCCAGGAAAGTACTGTGGGAGACAGTGTTGAAGGCCTTGCTGAAGTCTAGATAGACTGTGTCAACAGTCTTTCCCTCCATCCCCCACATGGGTCACTCAATCACAGAAGGAAATCACGTTGGTCAAGCAGGACCTGTCTTTCATGAACCCATGTTGGCTGGGCCTGATCCCCCAGTTGTCCTACATTTGCCTTGTGATCTCCCTCAAGATGATCTGCTCCATGACCTTTCCTGGCACTGAAGTCAGGCTGACAGGCTTGTAGTTCCCTGGATCCTCCTTACCACCCTTTTAGATGGGAGTCGCATTGGCAAGCCTCGAGTCCTGTGGTACCTCTGCGCTTTACTAGGATCACTGATAGATGGTAGAAAACAGATTGGCATCTTACTTCTGTTGGTTCCTACATCAGCTCACGTAACAGGGGGCTCTAATGTGATCAGAAATCTCATTCTGCTGAGAACTGCTCTGAGTTTGTTGGAAACCTCATGCTAGAACTCCTGCTCTTGCAGTCTGTTTATTTTAAAGTTAAGAACGTACGGGTCACAGAATCATATGAGCCTCTTTAAGGTCGCAAATACAAACATGTTAAGTCAGGAGATGATAGAGTACAAGCTGCAAACATGACCTTAATTTGTCTTTGAGCATGCTTATTATTAAGTCCTTAGTTATTATAAATCATAAGGTTTTCTACAGGGCCCCTGCCTTGTTCCATACATTTGGATATTCTGTTCTCATTCAATGACTGCTTCAATATTTGAGTTTTTCAATGCTTAATATATTTTTTGCTGACTTTTTATTGCAAAATGCAGCTCTACAGACAGAATATTTAACTATTTCATGAACTTTGTGACACTTGTAATGAATTATGGAAGGATAGTAAAAAAAAAAAAAGTATTCACAGTTACCTTTTGAGGTGATCTGTAATTTCCATTTTAGACTTAAGAATTGAAATTAACTGCTTTTTGGTGTCCAACTGGAGATGACTGAGACCTGTTTTTTACAGCATTTGTCAGCTATGAGCGCCCCACAGCCTATAAATCAGACTTCAGACGATCACCCACCTCATGCTGGAATCAGAGAAAATGAAAAGAACGTGGTTAGGGTCTGCATCTAAAGAGATTTCTTAAATGAATTGGCCTGTTGTCACGAAGGGCTTCTGGGGTAAACACTGAGGAAAGCACTTGTGAGTGAGGGAGCAGGAGCTTTATGTCAACTGCCTGATCTCAGCACCTACCACTCTTAATTACAGCATCGCATGGGTTCCCAGCTTTCACACTGCCCCTTTTGAAGGGGGTCACAGTTTTTCATTTGGTAGCTTTGGTATGTTTGATTCTACAGCTTTCAAAATGTTCTGATATTTATTTGGCTTTGTTATATTTGTACATGCAGGCACTTGAATTCACCTTGGCTTACGTGGTGTTTTATGTTGCCTCCTGTTGTTATGTTGGAAAAAGGAAGACATGTTTTTACCTCTGTCACAGAAAGGAGTTATAGGGTACTTAAGGAGCTGTTCTGAATGCAAGGAAGTTGAGAGAAAACCCCCTCCAGCCTTGTGACTTTTGCAGAGGAGCATTAGAGACATTCTGCTTGTTGCAGTGTGGAGATGTTGACAGGTAAAACATACCATCGCTAATCATTTCCAGTCATTCAGCCAGTCAAAATACAGCTTTATTAATATGCATGCAGTGCGCTCTGTTTCCCTTCTTTCCCTCTTGAGAGAGACAGAGGGGGAGAGATGGGCGTTTTTCTATGTCTCTTGGCTAATCAAGAATGATGCCTTGCACATTCTTAGGGTGAGAACACAGGAAAGAACAAACAGGGTGATCTAATGGGTCTTTTCCATCTCTGACTTCTATAATTTTTGATTTATATACCGATTTAATGCCTGGTCTATGATGATTTATATCCTGGTTTATTTATACCCCAGTTTGGTGCCCCACCCCACACTGTTAGCAAGATGAAAGCCAGCCAGTGAAATATTTCAAGGTGATTACATGCCACACGCCACACACAGGGTTAGTAATGAGGAGTAAGTGCTTCCTTGCACCAGTGCAAGGCGAAAGACTTAAGTGGAACATTTTGGAAATGAGATTGTTGTGATTTGTTTGTGAAGCCATACACCATCCACAGGGGAGCATCACAGTAGCCAGCATGAAATGCATGCCAACAAACTTGGAATCAAACAACCTGGCTTTGACCCTGACAGAAGCTTCAGGCTGAAACATGGAGGTGATTTTTGTATGGTGATAGCTTCTAGGCAGTGGTTGCCAGTTTAATTACTGTTTTTCAGTGATGCTCTTTATACACTGGATTATGGAATAAACCCGATTCTCATGTACAACCAGGGCATTGTCCTACTTTTTAATTTAAAAGGTCTAAAATGTGTGAATATTGATGTATGAAAACTTATGCAGCTTTATGTTCTTAGACTCCCCTGCCATTAACTGAGCCCTGAGTTCAGCCACATTGTTAGGGCTGAATCAAGTCATGTCCCAGGAAGATTGGAGGAAGCTGAAGGATTTCTCAGGGCCCATCCTAGGACTCCTTAATTGGGTGGGTGAATCACAGTTCAGCTGTTGAAATTATTCTCTGCCCGCCTCCGGGAACTGATTGTTCAGTTGGTAAAGGGAAGGGAAATCAGGAATATAAATCAACTGCAGGTATCTCCTGTGGGACTTCAGAGTTCCGTCTCTCAAATCTCATCTGACTGCCCTGGATGTAGGTTGTGTTTAATGGAGCGTGAGTCTGTGTGTCCCTCTGCATCATTGGAATTATGACAGCTAATTTGAGTATCTGTCAGTGGTGTGTCGAATTGATCAATATCTTTCATAAATACAAACTCTATCATTTCTGCCTCCAGATCTGTCTTTTCTGGCTTGCCCTTTGCATCCCTGTTTGTTTTCTTGTTTTCTATTTTTTTTATTATTTTTTTCTCCCCAAACTTGATTCTCACCTAGATGTACTGAGAAGGAAATCGATGGAAGAATATCCCTTTATGACATAAGAGGGACTTTTTTGTCATACATAACAATGGCTGTAAATAATTTAGCGGTGTCCACATCTTTCCTTTCTTCCCCTAAGACTGGGTTTATTAAAACTTTATGGGAGGGGACGTGGAGGTGGCTGAATGACTGTTTTATCTGAGAAAACCTTTAGCAATGCATTAGCTCTGTATTGGCTGCTCCTCACTCATCCCAGGCACATGCTAAATCAGTTTTCTTGTAGAATCCATTCTACAGTATGTTACAGTTAAAAATGCGAGCAAAGTGTAATGCTATTCCTTAGAGCTTGAGTCATGCTTGACTGTGGTGCTATGAGAAGAAAAGGGTTAAACTGCAAAATCTTTTTGCCAGTACTGGGAAGAAGTCAGTAGTGGCACAAATCCATATGCACAAAGATGCTAATTGGAAGAGACTAATGGGCAGGGTACAAAGAGTTTGGATTTGCTTATATTTATACCAGAATAATAATTCCATTAGACATTTGGAGATTTAAAAACAAGTGAAATCAGCATCTGGGTGGGAAATACTCCATGGAATTTTCAGAAAAAGTGCTCCTTTAAATTTAGACTTCTTGATATTTCGGCACTAAATCAATGCAAGTAAATGGATTTCAGTATTACATATTCCTGGTGTTAGTGGTGCTGCTGGCTGTGCAGTGCCTCTTCCATCCCAGCATCCTCAAACACCCGGGCAATGCTTTTCACTCAATATCCTTCTGACATAAACAGGGTGCAGGAAGAGGAACACAGCCCAGTACACCCATTTCACATGTAGGAAAAAAGTTTACGGGGAAGTTAATTGACCTGGTAAATGTCACGCAGAGAGTGAGTGGGAGAGCCAGAAACAGAACTTAGGTCTCTGACCTCCCGCTGCTGTACGTGCTAGACAACCTTGCCTCCTGCAGTGCCAGAGTTCAGGCTGCCTGTCTCTCAGAAAAGGCCATTGCAAAGTTCTGCACTGGGAAAAATGTTTTTCTCTGAAGATAGGTAGAAGTAATACTTTCCACATGAAAGCTTAGTGACCCAAACCAGAATCCATTACATACATTAATGGTGATTTTCTCTTAGAAATAATGGGCTGCAAA
>PPHD01002039.1:5708-22997 GCA_002909625.1 Bambusicola thoracicus | reverse complement strand
AAAAAAAAAAAAAAAAAAAAAAAAAGCCTTCAGAGGCTAACAGTGAGTTAAGGAATAGGAAATGGGGGTTCCTCAGCACCTTCTAAAAACAAGGTCTTCAGAGATGTCTGAGAGTGAACAACTAGAATCTATAATTTCAAAAATTAGCTTCCTTAGCATATGTGTAGGTGCTGATGAATTTTATGCTGTGTATGAATTGGACTTGAAGCCGGTGTCCTCGCTGATTGTCATGACAACTGATACGCAGAGCAAGAATAACGTACTTGTAGTCAGTCTCTTACCTGTAAGTAATCTTCACTGTCATTTTATTTGAGAAGTCATCAAATGAGTATGCTTAGAGAAATGATACTTGTAATCAGTCCTATTACAGAGCCATGAAATAATCTGGAAGAAGAAACGCATACTGAATAGAAAACTGCAGGCAACTAATTTTAAAATGGCCCTTCTGATGTGTCCTGGGGAGAATCTGTCCTGTATGGCAAATCTCCACAGCCAGCGGAGCTGCTGCAGCCAGCTCAACACCTCATCCCAAAGCAGCACAGGTGAGGAACCAGTTACCTGGCAAGTGTGGTCCTGCACCATCATTACTAGCTGGGAGCCATCCTCTGCCAGCCTGTTTTAGAGCTGCCTGTGGCTTGCTCCAATGTAAGCCTTAAGTTGAGGTGGTCCTTCGCTTCTTCAGGAGTGTGTTTATACCTTGAGGAACTCAACATATCAGGACCTACATGAAGTTTCTGAAGATGCATTTTATTGCTGTCAGAATAAAAGCGATGTTTTTTATTTGATCAGCAAGCCTTGACACCTATGTTTAACCCTTCACTGGTGTACCAGCCCTCTGTACTCTCTTCAGTTGAAGTGGAAAAGTCTGTCTTGGCATCATTTCCAGGGACAAAAGATCTTTCATGCAAAAGAAGTTAAGAATTTCATTTCATGAAGCAAATATTTCATGTAAAAGCCTTTTGAAGCAAGGAATAGGGGCAGAGAAGCCTAAAAGCTACTTAATGTGGCAGTTGGATTGTTACTTGAAAAAGTCCTGCCAAAGTTTTCCAGGAGGAGCCAGTGGTTCTGTAAAGAGCTGAACGGACAGCTCTACTAGGTTAAAATCTTTGATGGACCGAGGATAGTATAGGCAGCGGCACCTGTGTGATGTATAGGTGCGTTAGATCAGTTGATGTCTCTCTTTGGCTTCTATTTCATAGGTTTCTCTGATTAATGATGTCGGCCTCAGCTTTCCACAGGCAGGTGTCTCCTACACGAGCAAGAGAACAGAATTTCAGAGGTAAATGAATCCCCATTTTATGGCAGTCAGAGGACGACAAGTGTAATTTAAAGATATTCTTTTCTTTATCACTATTGGAGGAGACTCAGTATTTCACTGGCCAGAAAAGAGAACATTTGTCATCACCCTGTTGGGTTCATGATGAGTTTTCACTTTCTTTTCTCATAGAGCTGAAGAGTTGATCTGTTGCTGTATCAAAATAGTGCTTAGGTTGCTTTGTTAGTGTCTGTAGAAAAAAGGTCTAGAAGCCAGGCTGTAGAAAAGCAAACAAAAAATGCTGCATGCGAGGAGTAAGAGGCAGTGAGAACCAACAGTAGACACTGTTGTAGGGTCCAAGACCCCATAGTAAGGTCTGGGAGGCCGCTATACCTGGTTGTCCAGGCTCCGGAAGGGGGTCTCATTAGTTGAAGGGATTTCACCCGGAATGGGGGGCCAGAGAGAGCTAATCCCCAGGCAGTTATTGCCTATAGGAACTGCAGGCTTGGCTGTGAAGTTGGCAGAAGGAGCTTCAGTCAAAGAGGATGTAGGTAGGATGCTGACATGGCTCCAGGTTATCTACAAGCAGCTCTGACCCACACAGCAGTCTCATCTTGGCAGGGCTGGGGGAGGTGGTTTGGGGCAGAATGCCACCAGCTTTGACAGCTGTCTTCTTCACGCTCTGATGTTGATGGAAAGAGAAAGACATCTGGTGGGTGGCTGTTTGGTGATGTGATTGACAGCTGGAGGAACACTGCTTGTCTCCAAGTCTTATTCCTGTATTGTAGTCATGAGCAGAGAAAACACTCCTAGGTGTAGAAGCAGGACTCCTGGAGCCCTGGAGGAAAGCAGTAAGTGGGGAGATGAACCTAGTGACTGGGGTACTGGTGGGCTTTTCTCTCCGGAAAGTGAGGTGGGGTTAGAACTTAGTGGTGCCTTTTAAGAACATGAATAAGGATGCCAAAGTAATGTGTGTAAGCAGCTAGGGAAAAGCAAAGATAAAGAACAAAATAATGGAAAACTGCTGAGGGAAATAAAGACATGATGTTTAGATGCTCTTCTGTATATAGAGCCTCTCTGTTCGTTATGCATCAATACTGACACATTAGATTCATGTAGAAATAAGACAAATTCCTGACGTTGTTGGCATAACTGTGAAAATAACCAGAAGCTGTTGCCTCCACCACCTTTTTTTTTTTTTTTTTTGCAGCAAAGTCTGGTAGAGAATGAGATTGGTGTGAGTTTGCCATCACTCTTTCATTACTTTAATTTACTTTTCAGTCTGTGTGTGTGTCAGGCTCTTGGCACAGCCCGATAAGCAACAGAAAGGTTGAGCAAACAAAGCGAGCCTTTCCCTGGATCAATAGAGATCAATCTCTTCATTTTGAGTGAATGACAAAAGAAAAACAGCAATTAAAAGTATGTTTGCTGATGGTTAGCGGGCAGCTCAGAAACTAAAGTATACATAGGAGAGGCCTTGTGTGTTGTTTTATTATTTACTTGTGGTCCATATCTCTGGCTGCACTGTCCAACAGCTTTGGGCGTATGAATGTTTTAGACCTCAGCAGAGTTGCATAACATAAGGAAGGGACCATTTTCTGCAGATTGGTCCCAGGTCACATGCTGCAGCTGTCCATTAAGACAACACCTCTGGTGCACTGATTTATGAAAGTCAAGGCTGGGATGAACAAATGGTTTGTGTGCTGTTAGATTGTTCAGTCTGCAGTGGGCATAGCCATGCCAGTGCATTAAATACCTGACAGCTTTTTGTTCAGGGCAGAGCTTGAAGGCAACTTGACTGGACCGAATATGTGTGAGTACACACTACCAGGCAATAGTTCTACGTAGCACACCAAGTTATAGCAACACAATTGTAGCCACAAGTCTGTGGGACTGCTGCCTATACCTATCTTGTATCTATCTGTACCTGAACATCTGGGCTGCACAACAGGTGGCACAGGAAAGCAAGCAATGTCGGTGAAATATTACTGCTGGAAAATATCAATAGCTGTTGCTTGACTCTTTGCCTTTCATGAAGGAGTGGAAAACTGATTTTCAGTTGCCCTGGATTCAAAGTGTTGTTTTGTTTCTCTTGCTACAAAGCTGGCATCATCAATAAAAGTAAATGAGACGCGGTTGGATGCGACCGTTCTGGTGGGCCTCTGGTGTGAATGAGCAGGCAGGAGGAACAGAACGTTGGCTTCTGCAATAAGATGATTTTTCTCTATCTGGGAGAGGGAGGGATGAGATAATGTATTGCTTCTGAAAGCAAGAGACTTGACAGCACTGGCTAAAATCAGGCATACTGCAGGCGAGTACTGGGCAGTCTTCCCAGTTACAGCCACGCCAGTGTGCTTAATCACCGTGTGCAAACTGTTGTAGCAGGAGCTGATCCCTTTGTTGGTGCAGTGCACTCTTGACTTCAGATGGCTCTGCCACTGAGCCTTCCCCACAGTATGGCTCTGCACTCCCCAAAACACAGCAGTACTGCAGCTGTGGCCATGCAGTTCAGCTCACAGGAGCTGCCACTCATGCAGAATGCACGCTGTTAGATCCTGCATGCTGGCATCCATTTGTGGGGTAGGCGTTCAGCTCGTCCTCACACAGTCCATAGGTGCCCAGCTTTATCCAACCCTCAGTTTTGGAAACGAGAGAGGCCACGTGAGTCACTTAATGCTTCTCAACAGATAACTCTGTGAGGAGTACTTCTGCCCCTGATGTAAGTGTGCTGTAACTGGTGCTGACAGAAATGGCCGCGAGCACTTGTTGCGCCAGCAGCTTTCATCAAAGGGCACGAGCCCTCTGGAGGGACGAGTCAGCTCTTATTCAGCTGAGGAGCAGGAGAAGCAGAGGTAACGCAGACTCAGTGATTTGGGCTTTCTGCTGGCTGAAGCCACTCACGCTGCCTGAGGAGCACACTGCAGCATCTCAGGGCAAACAAGAAGGAGCCCCGAGCCCACAGCCACCCTCCTGCAAAGTCTGAGCCGGCGCGGCTGTCCCAGCTCCGCCAAGGCCTCTCCTCCCTCACAGGGAAATGGCCAGGGGTGGGCTGGGGGAAAGGTGCCAGCAAACACAGAAGGGAAAAGAAAGTAGGGAAAATTTCATGTTGAATGTATTCATCACCAGCTATTCTAGGGTCAGTTGTTGGCTTTTTAGTGTATTAAATGAGGTGTTATTTTTAGATGTCCAAATTCATACAGGGGAATTATTCTCCAGTGTTTCTGCTTTCATCCTGTATATATATATAAAAAAAAAAAAAAAATACAAACAACAACCAAGCAAGAAAACTCTCGTCTTGATAGCACATTTGTTGCATTGTTTTTGTGTGATTTCTTTTATCCTTTCTTTTCCCTACTCCAAAAAAAAACTGCCCCTCTTTCTTCTCCGTCTTGGCTAACGTTACTGGAGAGGCAGCAGAAGAGAGCTGCTTACTGTTTGCACTTGTTGCTTGACTGCTTGGTTTAGAGTTACGGGGAAGTGCTGGTGGGTTAAGAAGAGGCTTAGCAGGCAACTCACCCACCTCCTTGTGATTTTTCTTCAAAGGAGGGTCTGACAAAGAAGAGTAGTTCTGTTCCAGATTCGCTGAGTTCAAAGCAAGTGCCCTACAGATATGATGCTGTGATTAATCCTCAGAACTGGCGTACAAAGCTTACACTATGCCTCCGCTACCAATGCTAATAGGAGTCAGGCAGCTTACTCCCTGCACGCTGCTTTAAAGAGTAATAATTTACGCAGAAGAGTCTTGAGGCGAGAGAAGTGAGAGCCGTTTATTAATTCTTTTGTAAATCCTTCTGTCTGTGGGGTTGGCATTGCTTTCCATCCTGTTCTAAGTCATGACATTTTGGTGAGCCCTAGGACTTGAAATGGGAAGGCAGGCTGGTCTTTTTTCCACGTCCTTCAACTCTTCGGTGCCAAGCAGCTGTACGTAGCAGAATTCCAGGCTGCATTTATGGAGGGGGCAAAACTTCACATGCATGTTCTCAATCCTCTTTTGCATGTGCAAAATGAGTGGTTGTGGAGGAAAAACGCAGTCTCCAGGCAGCCATCAGAATGCATACTGAGAAAGCTGCCCCGGTAGCTTTGATAGGATGCAAATCTGTATTTGGAGCATGGTTTTGATCTCGGTAAGAGATTTATTTCTAAAAGCATGTTCTTTTCCAGAGGAAATAATGTGGGGTACCTGGTTTTCTAAGACGTCTGACAAGCAGTAAGCTTTAAAGAGCCTGGCAGTCAGTGGGAGAGGGCTCAACAGTCTGAAGAGGACTGTCAGTATCTGCCTACAGTTATGTGCAGCTATACCTGTAAGTTTGCCCTACAAAACTTTGGGTCCCTTTGGAAGCGATACTTGATCTCACAGCTTTATCTCAAGTATCAGCCTGGGGAGACAGTCATTCTGTAGCAAGAATTCCCTTTCCCTCCCACCTTCCAATAAATATTTTGACTTATGCTTTTCACCTTTCCTTCTCTTTTCTTCCTCCCCAAATCATCAATTCTATATTCTTTTTCACTTTTAAATATCTGGTAACCCCTATGCATAGCCCTGTTGTTTCTCTTTGTAACCACGGAGTAATGTCCCAGCTGATTTCTCTTGGCCTGATGTGTTGTGCAGTTGCGAGGCTGACGGCAGGTACCTCTTGATAGTTTTTTGTCATTTGAACAGTGGGATCTCTCAGGCACTTGGGTTCGCCTCCTGCCCCACCTCTAACTCTGATGATGGTCAAAGGGTAAAGAAACGATTGTTTCCATTGCTCTGAGAGTTGAGCAACGGCAGGCTGACTTCTGAGCGGGGTGAATGGGTGAAGAGCGGTAGGTGATTCTCAGCGTGAGCCACTTAAACTACCAGTTGGAGCTGGGCAGGCAACACTCAGCTAAAAGCACATCATCCCTTCCTTGCTGGCTTATCTCACAGAGGGATGTAGGGAACCACCTGGGGTTTTCTTCAGTGGTGCTGGCAGGGGGCTTGGGGGCAGCATTTGCTGCTGGAGCCAGCACCAGCTTTGAGCATGTGTAGGAGGGCTCACAGACCTCAATATTTTGTGATGGGCTGTACAACTTACACTCCCCAGTTTACAGCCTGAAACAGCCTCTTTCAGACCGCCATGATTACAGGCACGGGCCAGTTTAGGGTTTTGAAGTGGGTTAGTAATGCAGAACTCTGGGGTGGCTCCAAATGCAATGTGATTATAGCACAGGCAAAGTTTATTATTCAGATAATATACTCTTCACAATCCCGAGTTTAAATGATTGTTTTCTGTGCCCGAGCAAGGTGTTTGACAGTGTCGTCATCAAGTCATCCAGAATTGGATAAAAATGTACTTCTTGTTTTGCTTTTAAATTAGAAAGCATTAGAAAAATCCAGAGTAATACAGAGTAATACACAAAAATGGCATATACTTGGAATCAGTTGATCTTAAATGTTTATATGTTTAAAAAGAAGCCATATTCATTAGTTGCCCTTTTCTCCATGCCTTACTGTAGCTTGTACTCTATTTTCCCCCCATGATTGGCTTCTAATCCATAGCAATTAAAGAAACTAACATTCTTCTGTAAAATGCAGTTAACTCCCTATTATGATTTAGAATTTACCATGGAAAAGTTGTAACAGCCAGGGACTGAAATTCTTCCTCTAAACAGCTACTGTGAATCCTTCCTAGAAACGGTCAATGTGTTTATTGAATTCTGCCTGCTTCCCATCAGCCCTGCTGCTCTGCTTTTACGGGCTGCCTCTCTCTGGTGTCCAGGCATTTACCCTTCAGGTATGGGTGCTTTTGTATGGAATGTATTTTCCTATGAGAGACTGAGTCAGCAATTTGCTGTGCTGTCGAGGTACCAGCCCCAGGGTGAGATACGTGCTGGTGGCTGGGGCTGGGCAGGCACCATTGTGGCAGCCCTGGGTCATCCATGTCTGTGCCCAACTCGAGAGGGACTTGGGCCATGACTTCCTTCAGGCCAAGTTGCAGAACTCACCTGTGACAGGTTAATTCTTGGGTAGTCATCTTCAGCTCACAGAGCCAGCCATGATCTGAACTTGAATGCCTGGAAAATCATTTATTGGGTAGGAGAGTTCACAAACCTCGGTTTTATAGGTGCATTAACTGCAGAGAGGGCTTTTAAGATGTGCTTATTGCACAGTCTAACAACAAGAAGGTTATGTGCACGATGACATTATTTTTTGTGATATTTTGGTGTCATTTCCTTAACCTTGTACTAGTTTTATCACAGGGGTGCCTTTCTTACATTCTGCTTAGAAAGGAGGAGGAAATAACTGGTTAGTTGTTATTCTAGCTGGATCACTTACAGAATAAAATTCAGACAGCTGTCATACAGTTCCCCTTATCTGAGGAACATCAGCATTATAAACAGAATGTCATTAGCATATTTATTAACAGTAGTGCACAGAGCATTTATTTATTAACAGTAATGCACAGATAGTTCCTTCTTTGTGCTTACACCTCTGTTTTGATGTAGTTAATATTGAAGAGCCTGTGTTTTTCAGGCTACACTAAAAATATCGATGACAAAGATTGAACTAACTTGCCGGTACCCTGCCTGGTGTCACCTCACCCTCCCTTAGGGATGAATATAAGACTTCACCTCCTTAATATCCCATTAATCCACAACAGGGTGGATATTCTTAGCTAGTATTGATGATTGCCGTTGGTTCCTGCAAATTTCAGAACTGCTGCAGTAAACATCTGACGCAAAATTGAAATCAGCTTGTAAAAGCTGGAGTCAACAAATAGTTTTTCACCTTCATATTTTCCACAGCACAAACATATATTCCCTAGTGCAAAGCAAATGGCACGTGCTGTGCTTTATAATTTACATCGTGAGCAAATTATTTCCATAATCACTGGAATTTACTCGCTGCCAAGATTAAGATGTAATGGCGCAAGCCATGCAAACGCCTCTGGTTTCAGCCGTGGCTGCTCACAAATAAACAAGACTATTTCAGGCAGTAGCAGAACCCAACCGAGGAGTGAATGTGCTGATGTGGTGCCTTTGGGAAGCCCTCGGCAGCAGTGAGGTCTGGAAAAGCCGTCTGTTTCTCTCTCTGGAGAAAGAAGCAGCTGCCTGCCTCCTCTGGGACTGCATCTCTCTCTGTCCTCAACAGTCTTACTGTGCTTGGCCAGTGGTGTGGTTGCTCAGGGTGCGACACGATTCCATTAATCACTGATTGGAAGCATCTCAGTGGCAGTGTTTTATAAGTGCTGCTCTGGGCTCTTATCATAGCCTTCCCAACATGGATGAGAGCTGTTTCCCAGCTTATGGCCTTCCTTTGCAGGCAATCAGAGCAAGCTATGTCATGTCTCATCCAAAGGGTGCAAGAGAAGTTCCTATGGATGATTTAGCTTTGTGGTAATTACTTCCCACTCTATCAACTTAACCAGCTGTTGGACATCTGGAGCCCGTGGAGAGGAGAAGCTCTCCACTTAGAGGGAATGTAGACCCCTGTGATGGGAATGGCTGGCCTTGTCCCAGGGATCTCACAGACAGATCATGTACAAGGTTTAGTTTCCTGGGACCAACACTGATTTTGAATCTTTTAAAACATGTTTTTAGGTGTCATTTTGGACTCACTTGCTGAAGTTGCCATCTTAGGCCGAATTCATCCTTTGAGAAAGCAGGTATGGTAGAAACGAGCTGGCCCACTTTATGTAAAGTCACAGCTGCCACAGGGAGCTAGAGTTGGGCTGTGGATGGAAGGACAGGCTGGGCAGCATATGCACATGTTTGAGACTGTGAGCTACAGCCCTGCTGGGCACAGGCAGAAGTTTCCTTGGCTGGTGCATTATCCTGGAGGAGAAAAGGAATTGATGTTTACTGGGCTTTGCACCGGGGAGCTCCATAGCTGATTGCTGTTAATTTAATTATTGGAATTTTTGTAAGCCCTTTGGTAAGCGAAGGCAGAATTTCTTTTTACATTAAAAATCCATGAAGAATGCATGAGCATAAGAAACAACAACTCTTAGCCAGGGAGAGCCCAAGGGATTAATTTGCAGTCAGAGGTTTCTTCAGGACACTTGATTTAAACAGACTCCTTGCACAAAATATCAAAGGTAATTTATTTGGAATTAATTAAGTGGCTGGAGATAAATTTAGAAGTAGTGCTCCTTACCCACAGACATCAGTTTGGAAGCGCAGGGGTTGAGTGTTCTTAAAAACAGTCTGGCTGAGGCCATTTCTACTCTGTTCAGGCAGAAAATTTTAGCCACAGTCTCAGTGGTTCCATGCACAGGGTGGTGTTACCCTCTCCCAGTGGCAGAAGCCTTACAGCATGTGAACAAACTCTTCTTTGGTTCCTGGCGATCTTACGTAGCAGTTGCCTATGCCATAAATATTCTGCATGAGAATTTCTCCCCTCATTTTTGGTTCTTGCAAGAGACTGCTGCTCTCGGTCTGACAGGTAGGCTTCCTCTTGGTCACAGATGAGATGAGGTATTTTTCTCCTTAACCGTGCTTGGAAGCTGTCACTCTGTGAGCTGTTACCGCTGAATGAGTAAGCTAGCAAGCCGGGGACTGCAGTATGGTACATTTTCACCCACACCAGATGTCAAACAGCCACTTGACAGTTCTCTTTGGCATCATCCTGTATTTTTTGAGGGTATTCATGCTGCTGTGAGGGGTTATCTTCATTCTGCTGGCTCATGAAGAAGTGACTTCTGTAAGTCTTATATAAGTGATTTCTGTAAGGGAAGGAGGGACTGGTCTTGGGATAACTTTGCTTGAGATGAACCCCAGACCCTGGGTTCTGAAGAGGACTCTCAAGCTTTCTCCTGAAAAGCAGAGAGCAAGCTTGTGTTGAACTGTGATTTAGTTTTGAGGTTGTGGGATTTGTTGTTGTTTGTTTTGCCCTCCAAGAAAAGCAGAATGTAAGACGGAAGAGTGAGTTTTAGGTAGACAGTGTTTTAGAGCAGGCTGGGGAAATAGCACTGGTAATAGAAACGTGCTGAGAAATGTGCTGCCTGAGTGGAACTTCAGTTGGTTGGGGTATGGGTATATGAGGATGTCTTGTGAAAATCAGATGTTCTGGGATATCCTCTGTTTTGATCCTCTTAATATATGGCTTGATTGCTGAAAGCAGGCTTGGGATATATGTATGCCTTGTATGTTGGATTTGGCCCATGAACTCCTATAGGCAGGATCCTGAAACATCTGCGCTTGTTGAGGTGTCTATACTGCAAGGAGTCAGCAGTATTGAAAAATCTGTTTAAGAGGTGAAAGTGTCATGGTATGAAGGCGTCATCCATCTTCTCACTTGTCTGCAATTACAAAGCATCTCATCTGTCTGAAAGTTTTTGGCAGGCATTCCGGTCAGTGCTGTTAAAAAAGACATACGCTGAATTATGTAAAACAGTTATTTGTTTCATTCAAGCCTATTTAATGCAAACTGATTCTGAGCCTTTATTGAAACATCCAGAATGGTTTGGGCTTTTCATGAGCCTTAGAGTACTGACATGACTCACAGAGTGTACAGGGGAGCTGAGTGCTGAAATCCCCTCCCCATTCCCTGAATGCTTACTGAAGCCCAGACTTTCTCACAGGAGGCAGAAGGTTTATGTGCATTTCTGATCTTCTACGGAGGAGAATGTTTGCATTTTTGTTACCAACATGATCCTTGTAGAGAATGTATCTTCATTTTTGATGCAGTCTTCAATGGAGGATATCGGTTTCTGGCATGTTCTCACTTCCAGGGAAGGTTCAGTCTGTATGTTAGGAAATACTACTTCTCTGAAAGGGTGGTCAGGCGCTGGAATGGGCTGCCCAGAGAGGTGGTGGAGTCACCGACCCTGGAGGTGTTCAAGGAATGTTTGGATGTTGTGTTGAGGGACATGGTTTAGTGAGAACCATTGGTGATGGGTGGATGGTTGGACTGGGTGATCCTGTGGGCCTTTTCCAACCTTAGCGATTCTATAATTCTGTGATTCCCTTTTAATTTCTTTATTGCCAGTAGATTTTCTTTTCTTTTTTACCAAACAAGACCTTTTAAACACAGAGCTGAATTCTTGCACACTGGTACATTACTACTTCCTGCTGTGACTTCACAGCCAAATTGACAGTTGCTGGATGTCAGTACTTGCGTATAAAATATACATACAGAAAGAGTGAATATGGAAATGCTGGATGAGCAGCAAGGTATTTTGTTGCTGAGCCAGATGTGTATTGAGGACTGGTGGAAATAAATGTGTTCTCACTGAGGTTTCTCTCTGTGGTCAGCTGCATACTGACACCAAAACTCTTTGAGAATGCTCGCTAATGCCTGGATATTCTTCTGGAGGAACCTCAGTCATAGATGACCATATTTCTTCTGTTTTTTTAAAGCGTATGCACCAGAAAGAACAGTATTCTGGCATCCTGCTTTGTGCACACACCTGTTTTGCACAGGAGGGGGAAAAAACCAACCAACCTTGAGTTAAATAGGAGGGGTGGCAGACTGCTCCATCACACATCTTTCCAGGGGAGCTTGAGCCTCGAGGTACATCCTCAGGTTGTTAATTAATGGAAAGCTTTTACAATGTGATGCCTTTTCCAGTGCCACTTTGAAGATCTGGAGTGTCAGTGTAGTTCACACCAGTGAGATGTCCATAGCATAGTTAAAGAGAGAAAATACCTTTGCCAGAAGCTAAGCACAGAAAACCAACATGACTGCATCCACATAAACTACAGTGCTTTCTTGGCTGAGATGCGCGTGTGGGAAAGTGTTTGCTTCATTGACTATTTTTGACCTATTTTGTGAATAAATAGGTCTTATGCCTCCAGAGCTGTCAATCTGGCAACTTTTAGTAAGCAGCACTACGTTAGCAAGCAGAGAAAAGCAATTATTAATAAATACACTTGAAGAAAAGCTCGCCTGCCCCAACTTTCAGAATTCCATATTTAAGCTAATGTTGTATGGAAGGCATCTCTAAGGTTACCTTTGTATAGAGACAAAATCTTATTACTTGTAAAAATCTGATGCCGGGCTTTTGTTCTTTAGTTCCACCCAGGTGGTGCCAATGAGTGAGGGGATGAAAGCACCTGAAGGAGGGACTCTGTCGATGGAAGTGTGCGGCAGGAGTATCACTGCTCATACCTGCTTGGTTTCTTCCATTGAATTTGCTTAGCGTGTAACATAATTGCAGAACACTTAAACTTTGTTCTGAAACACAAAACGGCCCTTTTTAAATAAAATTACCTAAAAAACAACCATGAAGGGGAGCTACCGAGCAGAAGTTGGCTGGTATTTAGCTTGATGTGCAAGGCAGAATTCAGTTCAGCGTGTTCATTTTTGTGTTGGCACGATAGAACAAAACTTGTTTGCTTGAACAAAGCAGGTGGGTAGAATAACAACCACATAGAAGATGAAACGTGAATTGGAGCTGCTTGTTTAAATGTGACAAGTTATGAATGCTCCAAGTATGGTTATTTAGAGTGATTGGAGAATGCTTATCGTTAAAAACCCTGACCAAAAAAAATGCTATTTGTGCCTTGCAAGGAAAATATTATCATTCCCAGCAATTCTTTTACAGTATTCGGGCATAAACTTTTGGGGTCTTGATCTTTGGTAACTATGAACTGCTAAAAGGGCCCAAACTGCTGACAGATGTTTCAGTCTTTATAAGTCTTCAGTCTTCCTTTCTCCAAGAAAAAGTGTTCTGTTTCTTTTAAGGCAAGCGAATGCTTTTTACATCGCCTTTTGTCAAAAACCCAATTATCTATTTAAAAAGATGTTTCAACAGTATTTTTTTTATTGTCACTGATGAGTAATGTTGAGCTAAAAGGCTCCCATTTTAAAACATAATCATTTTCTGACAGTGCTTTACAGCAAATTGTAATGGCAAGTATAAACAACCAGATGCTCCGTGAAGCTAACAGGGCTGTGTGCATGTTGTTTAGGGCGATTGTTTATTTTCACTTTTACCTTTTCCTGGGATTTGCTTTTAAGGTGGCCAAGCTAGCACGGTATCAGCTTGAATCCAAGACCATGCGTGCAGTGCATGAGGGGGTATAGTGCACAACGCCCCTGAAGTACCAGTGCCTTTTATTTCATGTTGCACAGCAGAAGGAAACAGCTGGAGAGGCATCAGCTTGCATCTGCAGATGCAGTGTGCCTGTGATGGGAGAGCCCGCTGCCACCCAGACCTGAGCTAGCCCATGTCCTGCTGCCTTCCATAGCTCTGCATGATGCTCTGCAGTGTTTCTGTTTCTGCATTTGACAAGGAGATTCAGCTTGGCTGTCTCCATCCTTGGGATGGATTTACCTGTATATCTTCTCCTTCAGCTAGGCTGCTTTTAGACTGCCATACATATCAGCCCTGTTGCAGCCTGTGGCTCCCTCTTCTAGGTCACCTCTTTGCCTTTCCCCAGGGAAGTGCAGCAAGCCATACCTCCCACTGAGTTCCCCTTCACTTATGCTGATAAGATGCTATTAGTGCCAGTTCCGTCCCTAGAGAGATGGATGGAATAATGGCTGTAGGAAGCAGGCGCTCATGTCTTCTCTTGCCACTGACAATGCTCTTCCAGTGGCTCTTTCCAGCTCTGTGACTGAGTGTTTTTAGTGTTCAAATTGGGATGATAACGCTTCCCTACCTGACAGGCTGAAGGTGAGAAGCTATTGTAAGGATTTGTTACCTAAGGGCGATAGTGTGCCAAACGTTATCAACAATGCGAAGCCAGAAATGAAGCAGAAATAAAGTTCTTGCTATTTCTTCAAAGGAGAGACTGACCAGAATGCTGTAAAAGACCCTGCTTTCTGGTGAGGTGCGTTAGCTGATGGTTTGTGGTGTTACAGATGAGCATGAGGCAGTGGCAAGCCTCAAAGAGTCTCCCAGGTCTGGGTCACTCTGCAGCACTCAGCATCTTAGTGAAGGAGAGGAGATGCACCTGCCAAAAGCTTCCCAGCTTGCTTTCTTAATTTAGCTTGTCAAGGTTTTGCTCAGATAATTACTTACATCCTTCATTTTTTTTTTCTAATAGTCTCTCTACTAGGAGAGCCAATGGAAGTGGGAGAGAGGAAAAGACTCATCTTTGTGTCAGTGTGGGGTGAGCAGAGATAAGAGGAGGGAAGGACAGCAAAGGACAGAGTAGAAGCCAATGAATATGTGGAGTGAGATGGGGAGGGGAGGAGGGAGCAGAAGAGAAGAAAAGGCAGATTCAGTGGCACAAGCTAAAAATAATCAATAAGGGAGTGAAAAACGGTTGCTATAGATGGAATGTCAAAGTGCAGGAAAAGTCAAGGGAGGTCGAAAGTTGGGGAGTGAAGAGGAGAGGGGGAAAATTAATTTATTTCTTATTCAATGGCATTGAAAATGGTGTAATGTTTGCCTGATGGAGAGCCAGCGGTTACCCTGCTTCATGCCAGCCTCGGCTTAAAACGTGCTAAGGAGGGGAGACTGATTCCTGATCCAAGAGGGACAGCCTTCTGCCCTGCCATTGTTTGCTTGCTGAAATAGCTTCTGCCACTTTCTGGCTGGTTCTCCACTTTCCATACTGCATGACCAGCATTCCTGTCATCTTAACCATAATGCAGGGCCTAGAGAAGAGATTACAGTTATTCAGGTGGCCTCATCTATGCCAAACAAGGCCAAATAGCAAGCACTGAAAACACCAAGGTGTGGGTTATACTAGCTAACGAACCTCAGACCTTACACGCTGCATATCACATCTGTTTCCCCAACATCTGGGAGCCATAAGGGCTTAAGTTCATGCCTCTAAGCCTCTTCTTTCAACACCAACACTTGTGGAGGCTTGGGGGATTTCTCCAGACAAAATCTCATTTTATTCCGATGCTCTGCTGCAGTCCCACTCCCCGTTGCACTCATTAGCGCTCTCTGCAAGTGGTAACGCGTGCTTCCATGTCCCTGCTGTAGGCATTGCAGGCAGATGCAGCCCTGGTGTGTGCTGCTGTAAGCAGGCGGTGCAGCACCAGGGACCAACTGTGCTCCTCTCAAAGTCCCCTGTGAACTGGAAGGGTGCAGCATGCAAGCCTCAGCCAGAAAAAAACAGCGAAGCTGACTCTGTAGCCTGACAGGATTTAGGGTATTTAGGATTAGGATTTGAGCTGCTCCAGGGCGACTGATTCTCTTTCAGCCTAGAAGCCACTTCCACTGTAGCTCCTGGTGCCCCTGGCACATCCTTATGATAGGACTGGAAAGGGTGGATTCCTCTGCCAGTCTGCTCATCTTGCACTGGGGAGACAGCCTACAGCTCCTTCAGTCCTCATCCATGGCCCCAGCAACCTGGCAGTTCAGCATAAGTTCTCTTCCTCATTTTTCTTTTGTGGCCTTTGAGTGCTGTGATGGCCATGTTGATTCCATCTTTTGCTTTCATTTTCAAGGATGAAGAACATTTCATCTCTAAATCTTTAGCTTATGTCCAGACCAGAGGTAATGGGTGTCAATCACTTCCATTTGATAATCTGGAGAGATACCATTGCTGTCAGATCCACTGCATTTTAAGCCATACTGATAACATACATGCCAGAAATCAGAATAGAAACTGGGGAACCAGCAGCATGAGAAGGAATGACCTTCATAGAAGATGATGTAGTGTGCAAACTCCCATCCAGGATTTCAGCACCAGAGTCTGCTGTGTGTGGCTGTGTGCAAGCAGGGTAACTGCAGCACCTCAGCTGTTGTCTGTAAAATTGGGATAAATAGCGCCTCCCTGATCGATGCTGTAAATTATAAGGTGCTGAGGTATTATGTAGATGAGAAACCTGTAAAAATATTGCAGTAGTGTAGATGAATGTAACTTGGAAAAGATAAGTAGAATGAAAAGAAGTTTCATTTTAAGCAGATTTCTGGTGTGCTGAGTGAATATATATGGGGAGCCCATAAAGCGTACTTGTTTTCTAAGTAAAACCAGGCATAAATCTCTACAATGAAATAATTTTAAATCTAGATGGTTGTGTTTAATTTTCTGATGTTTGAATTACTGTCTAAGAGATGTGGCTTTAAGAGTATGCCTTATGTTCAAAAACTGTAGTTTATAGAGGTCTGTTCCTAAACTATAGGGAATAAATTCTGCTGCCAGGTGCGTAAGGGTGCTGGGGAGAACCGGAGCTGTGCTACAGGGCTGAACTTACTACTGAGTATGTTTTCAGTGGCAGGCTTTTTAAAATCACGTTGGAAAAGTCTGCTCCTTTTGTTGAATACAATGAGCACTCGGTGATAATGCACTCATTTCTGCTGATGGACTGAAAGTCAGAAAATCTTTTAGGAGCAGGACTCACATGCGCCGTAGTTTCTTGGACTGCGCCAGCAGAAGCTGAAGCCGTGGCCCTATGGAGCATATAGGCAGCTCGAGAGCCTTGCCCTGCCTTGGAGGGGCAGCTGCACGACCTCAAAGCCTTCCAGGACTTGGCTGAACAGCTGTGGTTGTTCAACTTAGTGCAGCAGGCAGAGCCAAGTCACAAACCTGCAAGAGATAAACGCAGTCTGTCATGGAGCTGCAGTACACAAAGTGTGGCGGTGGGGAGCATCCTCTGTGAAAGCTTCCAGTGGTAAACCAAGGAGATATCCAAGTTTTGCTGCTTTCATGTTTCACTGCAGGGCTTAACATTGCACTGAAAATTTCCCCAGAGGGAAGCTAGAGAAATCTAGCTGCAACTATAAAGGCAGAAGCAAAGTGCTTAACCGTGGGCAGTCCTACATGAATGCGGTCTTTGTATATATGAACACTACCCAAATAAATGCTCTTGTTAAGGCTGTTTTAGATATAATGGTTTCAGGATGTAATAGCATCACGTGCTCTAGGAAAAGGGAATGTCCTTAGGAAGAGGCTTGGAGAAGGGACAGTGTGCCTGACTGTGTCTTGATTTTTCTATCATTTGCTCTCATAATGCTAATAATGCTCATCATACATCTGAGCCTTTCCATTAAAACTTTCCTTGCTGAGATGGGCACAAGAGAAAGCCCAAGGAGCAGCTCATTAGATGAGTAGTACCTATGCATGGATATAGCAGAAACCAAACTGGAGTTAAGTTGGTATCTAAGGCTTTGGAAGGACAGTAGAGTAGAGCTGTGTTTGCCACTTGTTCAAGGGGGAAAAAA